>PVJC01021939.1:0-27753 GCA_004026665.1 Murina feae | reverse complement strand
TGCTGATGGGCACTTAGGCTGTTTCCAGATCTTAGCTATGGTGAATTGTGCTGCTATGAACATAGGGATGCATATATCCTTTCTGATTGGTGTTTCTGGTTTCTTGGGATATATTCCCAGGAGTGGGATCACAGGGTCAAATGGGAGTTCCATTTTTAATTTTTTGAGAAAACTCCAAACTGTCTTTCATAGTGGCTGCACCAGTCTGCATTCCCACCAGCAGTGCAGAAGGGTTCCTTTTTCTCCACATCCTCTCCAGCACTTGTCCTTTGTTGTTTTGTTGATGGCAGCCATTCTGGCAGGTGTGAGACGATACCACATTGTTGTTTTGATTTGCATCTCTCGTATAATTAGTGTACCACATTTTTTTAATCCGCTCATCTGCTGATGGGCACTTAGGCTGTTTCCAAATCTTAGTTATGGTGAATTGTGCTGCTATGAACATAGGGGTGCATATATCCTTTCTGATTGGTATTTCTAGTTTCTTGTGATATGTTCCTGTGCCGGGCCAGTACAGCCAAGGTTTCGGTAAGCCTGAAGGGGAGGTGGGGGGTGGCAAAGGATTAAAGAAAAGACAGACAAAGAGAATAAGCTGGGTCTAGGTAGATCTTCCTGTGCCTGGTTGAGGCCACAGAGACTCACACAGCAAGTTGAGCCTTTATTTTATAGTCAGAGGTAAATAAGATAGTGGTCACCATAGTTACAGTGTTCTTGTGAGTTTCACTTGTTTTGGCAGCACTTGCTGCACCTCCTACAGCCCATTAGCTACCTAGGAAGGATACAGGGAACATTGTAACATCAAGCTTAATTATACTAAGAGGGCTGTGCCCTCTAAGATGGGATTTGTTTGGGGCTTTGCCAACAGATCAGTCCAAGGCTTAACCCTATAGCTGCCCTCTACATATTCCTAAAAGTGGGATCACTGGGTCAAATGGGAGTTCCATTTTTAGTTTTTTGAGGAAAATCCATACTGTTCTCCACAGTGGCTGCACTAGTCTACATTCCCACCAGCAGTGCACGAGGGTTTCCTTTTCTCCACATCCTCACCATACTTGTCATTTGTTGATTTGTTGATGATAGCCATTCTGACAGCTGTGAGATGGTCCCACATTGTCGTTTTGATTTGCATTTCTTGGATGATTAGTGACTTTGAGCATGTTTTCATGTTGGTCTTCCTTATCTCCTCTTTCAAAAAGTATCTATTTAGGTCTATTGCCCATTTTTTGATTGGGTTGTTTTGTTCCATTAGTCTTATGGGTTTAGAGAAGGAAGTGGAGGTAAAGAATATATACAACCTGGCTTTCATAACTAGAAGCTCCAAGGTTGGAGCACATTTGAATTGTGATGGGAAGCCTCAATTAGTTGAGAATACAGAAGATAAGGGATATAATGGAATGAGGATCCTTTGGAAGAAAGAGAGAATGGGATCTAGAAACAAAGTAATAAACCTTAGTTAAGAGAAGGGACAACTCTTCCATGTGACAGAAGAAAGGTGAAAAGAATTGGGTACACAGAGTGATAAACATGTGGCTGTGGAGTTGGGATTTGAAGCCATTCCTTCCTGAATGCCCTCCTATTTGTTTGCTTTTGTAATCACATATTCTCTGTGCATTTGTCAATATCATTTCAGAAGCAGCTCATATTAATGATGACAATTCCACTCTGAGAGAAATCTCTTTTTTGTATGTGTTTTATATAGAATAGAGAAAAGGAAAATGTAAAAAATAATTTCTTATAGGCATTGCATACAAAGTCCTATGTAGCATTTGGCCTTTGTCTTTTAAGTATTTAAAACTAGACCAAGGTAGATGTATAAAAATACTATTTTAATGTAATGTGATACATTTTTATGGCAGAGGAATCTAGAGTGCTGTGGAAATATAGAGGAAGACCCCTAATCAACCGGGGATCAGGCAAGATTCCTGGAGAAATGGGGGTCTCAGTTAAGTGTGGGATGATTCCAAGTTATCCAGGCAAAGGTAGGAAGGGCAGACATTTCAGAAATAGGCGACTGAATAACTAGTGTGCTGTGGTGAGAAATAGCCAGCTGCATGTGATGAACTGTACAACAGGTGATGCCAGTGGGAGGCTGCAAAGTGCAAGGTCTAGGTGGTAGAGTACTTTGGTGCTTATTAAAGGAATTAAAGAAGATTGGTGTGGTCTGATTTAGAAGCATCATTTAGGCCACAAGCCCTAAAGAGAGGACAAGGCAGACTGGCAGGTGGCAGCGAGGGCTTGAACCAGGTCGGTGAGAGTGGAAATTGAGGGGAATAAAGTGCAGCAACTATACCCAAAGACTAAGCTGGACTCATTACTCCATCAATCATTTCTGTGTTACAGCATTCAGCCTCTTTCCTGCAGAGCAGATCCATACTTTCCGCTCAGTGATCATTCTGCATATTAGAGAAGACAGTCACCCTAAGAGTCTAGCACAGTGCTTGCCACAGCTGCAGTTTCATCCCTTCCCTCACTCTATGTCTGTAAGTAACTTCCAGTTTTCCCTACTGTCTTGCCCTTGGTGATTATTTTAGGACAATTGAAAGGATAGGTAAACATGCTCAGTGGATCTTCTTTACATTAGTATGTACCACAGCCCATCCACCCATTGTTACATGATTTTTATAGACAAATGTACATACATACACACAAACACACACAAAACACAACACAGACACAAAATACACCCCTTTCCTCCCTCATTTTGCTACCACATTCTCCATTTCCCATTGTTTTCATCCTTTATTTGCTGGGCCAAGGACCCCAACGGGTTTTGAGGATACCTAGAAATTCAGAATGCATCAAAGATTGCCCTCCTAGAGCTTTGGAAGAGCTGGGGGAGTTGGAAGGCCTCTCGTTTCACAATGACCTTTTCGATCATTTGGAGGCAACATCCAGGGCTCTTAAGTGATGGCAATGAGGTAACGAAAAGTTATGAGATGTGTTGTTTGATTTTACCAATGGAATAGTATGATGATTTCTCATGGTATTACTCTAAAATCAACTGACAACAAACTCTCACTTACCCATGCTGCCTGATACCTAAAGGGCATGAGCTCTTGAGCCAAGTCTAATGGAAAATTTGCTCTCTGTTCTAGGATTAGATGCACATCCAAGAATCCATCTTCCAGCAGTGGGACATGACTCGTCACAAATAGCTTGGATTTATAGGTGCTCTTCGGCAGCAGAAACCATTTCACCTTTTGAGGTAACCTTTACAGAATCATAAAATCAATCAGTTTTATTTGACATCCAAATCAGAGCTCTGCCCTAAATAGATTGCTGGCACTTTTCGTGGAGAACAAAGCAGAAGATTGGAATGTCCCCAGGGCTAGGTGGAGGACACTGGGGCAAGCAGGACCATTTCCATTTGGAGTTCACACAGTTGACCATGTGTCTGGCAGTGCCCTGAGTGCTCTGAGCCTGAGATCCCTGTCTGTGATCCTGGGTGCCACAAAAATAAGCTTTCCACCCTCATCCTGGAATGGACCAATGAAAATGAAGTGGCAGGTTAACTATGAACTGCAGACAGTTTGATTCTCCTTTCTATTCTGTTTGGTTTGGTGTCCACCGTTATCTGTGTACACTTGTCTATATGGGAAAAGGGGCATTTCTAGATGTATTCTCTGTAGACAGATGAGATATATTTGGTTTCATAAGTTGAAGACTCTAAATGATGCATATGGTGATGACTTCGAAAAAGGGCTATGAAGTATGTAAATTGTGCTTTGTGTCTGTGTTTCTGTGTGTAGTATGTATAATGCAGTGTGTTGTTTGTATACATGAATACAGTTAGATGATTTCAAAGAAAATTTTATAATTCTAGTGATTTTTCAAAATTATCTTTAAAGATATTGATTAAGCTGAGAAGGCAGCATAACATAGCAGTTATCAGCAAGGCTTCTGTCAATAGATTATCTGATTTCACATTCTAACTCTATACCTTAAAAGCTGTGTGACTTTTTAGAAAATCCTTAATGAATCTACACTTCAGTTTCCTCAATTATAATAATGGCATCTACAGTATTTTTGAGTATTAAATGAAATAATACATAAGCATGAATGGTGCTCATGATGAGTGCTAAGTATTATGTATGAACTAGCATTACAATTAAGTGAGCATGATTGAACTCTGGGGAAAATCATTCCAGCACCTCTGCTGTGCAAACTTAGGCAAGTTACTTACTCATTCTGGAAAATAATTAGGCCCTATAATTATTACTAGGAGTTTTAATGTAGCACATATAAAGCATAATGGCTGGTTCATAGTTGGTACTCAATAAATGGGAGTGATAATTAGTATATCACACACATGTGCTTTCAATGTTATCACAAGCCTGTATGTAACTCTTAACTGTCTTCTAGCACTTAGAATTCGGGATGAACTCAGGCAAATAAGGAAATTGACATCCTAATCACAGATTGCTATCCCAAATGAAAGAGGTCAGGATAACCCTATGATGTGTAGTGTCAGAATGACCAGAACAGCTACTGTTAAAATTATGAGAAATTCATCATTGGAGTTCTAATGATTTAGACAATTGTTAGAATGTGATAGCAATGCAAGTAAAGAATGACCAGGTATGACCAGTGTGACCAGTGTGACTCAGTGGGCAGAATGGCAGCAGGTTTGATTTCTGGTCAAGGACACACACCTGGGTTGCAGATTTGATGCCTGGCCCCGGTCAGGGTGAGTGCAGGAGGCAACCAATAGATGTGTCACTCTCACCCCCCTCCTCTCTCTTCCTCCCTCCTCCCTTCATCCCTTCTTCTCCCTTCCCATAATCTCTCTCTAAAATTCAATGAGGAAAATAAAAATATTACCAGATACTTTTTTATTAGCAATTGAATTTCTGTCCAAAATGTGCTAAATTGAAGCCATCTCATTGGAATTATATATACAATGTGAGTTCCCTGTTGAATGTCTACAATGTGGCAGCATTGCTGAGCAATAACCTCCCAGAATAACACTCAGTCCCTATCCTAGTAAAGTAGGGGAGCTCTTTGTAAACAAGTATTAGATGAAGTTTGTGAAAAGTGATTGATACCAGTCACCTGTGGGAGGGCAAGCTGCAGGAGTAGCGTGAAGGAAGACTGTTGGTCTTGTTAGATTTTCTTTTTTTATTGATCTTTTCACACATAAACAAACCATAAACCTCAGGAAAGATGGAGAACTTTATTTTTTTTAAATCTTTAATTTCTTTATTAGTTAAGGTATTACAAATGTGTCCTCATCCCCCAATAACCCCCAACCCTTTCCCCTCAATCATGCTCTCAACACCCTGTTGTCTGTGTCCATTGGTTTGGCTTATATGCATGCATACAAGTCCTTTGGTTGATATCTCCCCTCTATCCCCACTCTCCCCCATTTTCCCCCTGGGGATTGACAGTCTGATCACTATTTCTCTGTCTCTGGATCTGTCCCTGTTCATCAGTCTATGTTGTTCTCTATATTCCACAAATGAGTGAGATCATGTGGCATTTATCTTTCTCTGACTGGCTTCTTTCACTTAGCATAATGCTCTCCAGTTCTACCCATGCTGTTGCAAATGGCAAAAATTCCTTCTTTTTTACCACAGCGTAGTATTCCATTGTGTAGATGTACCACATTTTTTTCATCCACTCATCTGCTGATGGGCACTTAGGCTGTTTCCAGATCTTAGCTATGGTAAATTGTGCTGCTATGAACATAGGGATGCATATATCCTTTCTGATTGGTTTTCTAGCTTCTTGGGATATATTCCTAGAAGTGGGATCACTGGGTCAAATGGGAGTTACATTTTTAGTTTTTTGAGGAAACACCACACTGTTTTCCACAGTGGCTGCACCAGTCCGCATTCACACCAGCAGTGCAGAAGGGTTCCTTTTTCTCCACATCCTCGCCAGCACTTGTTGTTTGTTGATTTGTTGATGATAGCCATTCTGACAGGTGTGAGATGATACCACATTGTTGCTTTGATTTGCATCCTTCATATAATTAGTGACTTTGAGCATGTTTTCATATGTCTCTAGGCCTTCTGTATGTCCTCTTTCCAAAAGTGTCTATTTAGGTCCATTGCCCATTTTTTGATTGGATTGTTTATCTTCCTTTTGTTAAGTTGTATGAATTCCCTGTAAATATTGGAGATTAAACCCTTATCAGTGATATCATTGGCAAATATGTTCTCCCATGCAGTGGGCTTTCTTGTTCTGTTGATAGTTTCCTTTGCTGTGCAAAAGTTTTTTATTTTGATGTAGTCCCATTTGTTTATTTTCTCTTTAGCTTCCGTTGCCCTAGGAGCAGTACCAGTGAAGAAATTCCTTTGGCATATGTTTGCGATTTCTCTGCCTGTGGATTCCTCTTGTATTTTTATGGTTTCCCATCTTATGTCTAAGTCCTTTATCTGAGTTTATTTTTGTGTATGGTGTAAGCTGGTGGTCTAATTTCTTTGTCTTTCCATATAAACTTTAGAATCAGTTTGTCAATAATCACAAGATAACTTGCTGAGATTTTTTATGGTATTGCATTGAATCTACTGATCAAGTTCAAAAGAACCAACATCTTGACAATATTGAGTCTTCCTATCTATAAACATGGATTATCTCATTATTTACTTCTTTGATTTCATATATTGACTTTTGTAGTTTTCTTCATATAAATAACATACATATTTTGTTAGGTTTATACCTAAGTACTTCATTTTGGGAATTGCTAATTTAAATCATGTTGTATTTTTAAGTTCAAATTTCGCTTGTTCATTACTGGTATATAGGAAAGTGATCGGCCTTTGTATATTGACTTTGTATCCTGCAACCTTGCTGTAATTGCTTGTTAGGTCCAAGAGTTTGATTTTTATTAATTCTTTCAGATTTTTTACATAGATAATCATGTCATCTGCAAACAGACACAGTTTAATTTCTTTATTCCAAATTGGTATACCTTTTATTTCCTTTTCTTGTGTTATTATTGTATTAGGTAGAATTACATGTACAATGTCAAAAAGGAGCAGTGAGAGGGAAAATGGCTGTCTTGCAACTTATCTTCGTGGCAAAGCTTCAAATTTCTCATCTCAAGTGCCATGTTAGCTGTAGGTTGCTTTGTATATATTCTTTCTCAAGTTGAGAAAGGTTTCCCTTCATTCCTTGTTTACTGGGAGATTTTTTTTCCTATCATAGAAATCATCAGTTTTTAAAGCATTACTTGTTTCCTACTATAGCTCACTATGACATTACTTTGTTTTTGATAAACTGTTTGGGGTTATTAATGAAAGCAAATAAAACCACCTGAGAAAATTACATTATTAACTCATTTCACCTGAGTTATTTCGTTTGATAAAGTAGTAGAGACATGTTTGTTGAGTAGGAATTACCTGCAGTCATCAGGTATTCAACAACCTGACCTAGATATGCTTACGGTGAAAAGCCATTGCTCACTGAAATGGCCATTTATAGGGATGTTGCACAGAGGGCATCTTGGGTGCAGCCCCCACAAGCCTCAGGGGAATCCGGAAATTATGTGGCTCAGGGGAGAGTAAATAAACTTTGCCCTGAAAGGACCTTAGCTGCCCTAGCTGGTTAGTGGATAGAGCATTGGCCTGCGGACTAAAAGGTCCTGGGTTCAATTCTGGTTAAAGGCACATGCCTGGGGTTGCAGGCTCCATCCTCAGTCAGGGACATGTGGCAAGCAGCTGATCAATGATTATCTCTCATCACTGATGTTTCTCTCTCTCTCTTCCTCTCCCTTCCTCTCTGAAATCAATAAAAAATATTTTTTAAAAAATGAAAGGGCACAGCTTCACATCTGGGCTCCAGCATTTTCTGTCTTTGGTGTTTGGGGACAACTCCTTTAATATGTCTGAGATTCAATAACCTCCTTTGTGTTAAAGTGAGAATAGAAAAAAGCTCCTTAAGAGGCTGCTGGGAGATCAAATGAGACAATGCATCAAAAAGCACTTTATAAATTGCTTAAGTACCATAGAAACGTTAGTTTATTTGTTCTGTAAAGCATGACTTAGCACTCCTTGAGAGAACACTCTACAATATACTGTTCCAAATAAACGCTGATAAAGAATGTATTGTATGTTTGCATAATATCTGAGGTCCTTCATTAGGCTTATTCAATTCATCAAATACTTATAATGTGCTTACTGTGTGCCAGGCACTGTTTAAGCACTAAGCAGGCATCAGAAAATAAAACATAGAAATAACCGTCCCCTCATGGAACTTACTTTCTATCAGGGACAAAGGATGATAAAGTTAAAAAATTATATCAAACAGTAGAAGATTATAAGCTCAATGGGGAAAAGTAAAGTAGGAAAAGGAGGTATAGGAATGAGGAGTGCAATATTTATAGAATATTTCTAGCTTTGCCCTGGCTAGTGTGCTCAGTGGTTAGAGCATCAGCCTGCACAAGTAAGGGTTTCTGGTTTGATTCCCAGTCAAGGGCATATACCTAGGTTGCAGGTTTGATTCCTGACCCTAGTTGGGGCACCTGTGGGAGGCAACCCATCAATGTGCCTCTTTCACATGTTGTTTTTCCCTCTCTCCCTCTCTCTTCCTCCCTTCCACTCTCTCTAAAAATCAATGGAAAAAATATTATTAGGGGAGGATGAACAAAACAAAACAAATAATATTTCTAGTTTCTTTGTTTACATAATATCTGTTCTTTTTTTCATTGCTTTTCATTTGTTGACAATTTTGGGCAACCACAAGGGAAATGAAGTTAATTTGGGAATTGTGTTTGATGAGTTTTGAAGTTAATTTTTTAAACTTCTGGAGCACTTTTTATTTTGTTTATTGAAGCACACACCAACAAAAGCTTTGGAGCTTCTCTCCTTTCCCCCTGCCACAATGTATGTGAATGTGGCAAGAAATTAGTCAATTTAAAATTTGACAAATATATAGGTTAAGTGACAAACAATACACTTTCTGAGACATCGTAGAGTGCATTGATTCTCCAACCTCATTTCCTATTTTCAAAAGATCTCTATTCATTGGGACAGAAAAGACTCTGGAAAGATAGGAAAAACTTTACTTCTAAGACCACGTCTATGATCCATATAAGAATGTAGCCTTTTGGTTGAACACCCAGCTTTAAGATTAAATATAAAATTTAGCTGTAACCTGTCTAAATATGTTAAAGAAGCTGGCTTATAAGAATATAAAATATAATGCAGGTGTCCAGTTTGAGGTTAATTTTACTTTTCTGAAAACAATGAAATACAGACTTTTGGAAACTAAAAGCAATGTATTCCCTATAGTATTGTTTTTTGTTTATTTGTTTGTTTTCTTTTTAGTGTAGTTTTTGCTGTTGTTTTTGTGGTTTTTTTTTTTAATGCTTCCTTTATTATGCTTCTTTACCTTTTAGGTTTTCCTCTAAGCATTTTACTTTCTGGTTCTCAGAATCACCTTTTTAAAAAAATAACTGATCAATAATGGGAATACTGGGGAGCATGTAGGTGAATGGTACAGTTAAGAGGCAATTCTGAGAAGGATTTGACTTACTTGCCTTTTTAAACAAAAAGTATTCTCATGCTTATGTTCTCTTTGATTCATTTTGTTATTTCGATTATTGTCTATAATTTCTGAGATTTCAAATTGAATGAGTCTTTGCCATTTTATCCTATTAACAGGGGGAGGTATTTTAATGTTAATTTATTTTGACATATTTAATACTATTAAATATAATAATATTTTAATATTAATTTATTCATTAATTCAACAAATTTAGGCACTTGCTTTGTGTTGGGTAACATTTAAGGCATTCTCTTATTTTAATGTTGTAACTGGTAGCACATCTTTTGGGTTGTTAGGAGTCCTCTATCCCTCCTGTATGCTGCAGTCAGAATTATCCAGAAGAGGAAAAAATTGACACAACATGTGGATGTCTTACTACCTGTTTGGTCCACACCTGCAATAAGGTGGAAATGAAAGGCATCCACTACTATAAAAGCATGAACATGTTAATAGACTCTGAAACAGTGGTTCTCAGCCTTCCTAATGCCGCGACCCTTTAATAGAGTTCCTCATTGCTGTGGTGACCCCCAACCATAAAAATATTTTTTTGCTACTTTATAACTGTAATCTTGCTACTGTTATGAATTGTAATGTAAATATCTGATATGCAGGATCTATTTAGGCGACCCCTGTGAACAGGTCGTTCGACCCCCAAAGGGGCCGCGACCCACAGGTTGAGAACCGCTGCTCTAAAAGGATTTTTAAAATTCGTATGATTCATGTGCTGCCTGATAATTTATTTAATACAGGAGGAAACATCCTAAACAATATACCCCCTAAGTTAAAAAAAATCTCCCTGTCTGCCCCTTATATTGTCTTAAACCAATATAGAACACTATTTTCTTATTCCAGAGAGATTTATGTAATATTTCTCCATTCTTGTTAGATCTCTAACAAACTGTTACTTTGTGTTTACATAGCAATTATCCCCTATAATTAGAAAGGGTTTCTAGTTGTTCTTAAAACATTGATAAATAGCAGCGATGTAGAGAGGAGTAAGTACAATTGCAATGATGGAGCAAGTCTAACCAAAATAATAAAGTTGCAGTTCTCCAGTTTGGGAACAGATTTCAAGGTTCTTGAGACCCAAAGGTGGACTTTATATATTGCTAGAGGACCAGTGCATGAAATTGTGCATGGGGGCGGAGGTAGGGGAGTGGGTTTCCTTAGCCCGGCCTGCACCTCTCCAATCCAGGACCCCTTAGGGGATGACCGACTGCCTCTCATAATCTGGGATTATTGGTTCCTAACCGTTTGCCTGCCTGCCTGCCTGATCACCCCTGACCCCTCTGCCTGCCTGCCTGGTTGCCCCTAACTGCTCCTCTGCTGGCCTGATCACCCCCAACTGCCTCTGCCTTATCCACACCCAGGACCCAGGATTCCCTCCCTCTGGCTGACTGCAGGCAACCAGTACCCAGGCTGGCTTCACCCAGGCCAGCTGCAGCCACAGGGGACCATGGGTGGGTGGTTTCGCCTAGGCTGCAGTCACAGGTGCCCAGAACTGCAGGGCAGGTGGCTTGTCCCTCTCCCAGGCTGCAGCCTGGCTGGTCCCATTC
The DNA here is from genome assembly GCA_004026665.1 of Murina feae. Taxonomy (NCBI): domain Eukaryota; kingdom Metazoa; phylum Chordata; class Mammalia; order Chiroptera; family Vespertilionidae; genus Murina; species Murina feae. Next base: position 16,705 of record PVJC01021939.1, on the reverse strand, counting down.
CTCTCTCATGAGCTCATTTGTGCTTGGCTGGTCCCCATTCCTCTCTCACCATTGTTGAGTGTCTGAGCCATTAGGATGTGATGACATGAGGGTGTGATGCCATGAGGGCATGATGGCCATTTTTATATTAGCTCTTTATTATATAGGATGATCAGTATGAATTATGTAAAGAGAAAATAATATTAGACATGGGTATATTTTTAAAGCACACGCCTTTTTTTCCATAAGCATAAATACATATATTACACCATGTTTAAGTTCAAGATTCCGATAAACAGCATCCCTGCTGGGGAAATGTCCTAGTGCTGGTGACTTGTTGGTACTCATATCTATCTTTTGTGTGTTCCTATTGGTAGGGAGTTGTCACTTTTTGCTTTTCAAAATTTGTATTATTAAAATGTTTTTAACTTTTTTCTAGGAATATATCTATATTGCATTTTAAATATGCTTTCCAAACTACTCATGCTCCCAAACCTTTCAAGTGAAATTCTGATTCACTTTCTCTTCCTCTGAATAATTAATTCAAAACCAAAAGACTCACAGAAGACATTGGAAAAAATGATGTCAGGAAGATTTCTTTCTTTTTTTCTTTCCTTCCCTTCTTTCTTTCTTTTTTTCTTTTTTTTTTTTTTTGAGAAAAAGTAGCTCATTTTGGGTCAGTGCTTTGGATAATAAGATTTAACTGTGTCACAGATAGAGAAGAAATGTAATAGCAAAGCCCCAATTAAATTAAGGTGACATTTCTCCTTTTTAAGGGATTATGGTAAAAACACTCATTTCTCATTTCCCGCAGGCTATGTGTTTGCATATCCCCCTTGAGTGTGTGTTGGAAATGGAGCTTGTTTTCTTTTTCTAAGTGAGGGAAGTAATGAGAAGTGCCTGATTCTGTCCCGTGAGGCCCACACCACCCCGAGGAGCTCTGGTCACTGAAGGCATCCTGCCAGAGGTGAAATTAGAAGTGGGGTTCCCTGGAACTGAGAAGCATTCTTCCCCTTGGCATTATTTAGAAACAGAGGAAATTAATGACCTGTTTTTTAATTGTAAAAGGTTGCCTAAATTTGGCTCTCTCTAAAAGAGGGAGCATCTAAAAATTAACACAATACTGCAAAAAAGTTCCATGTAGGCTACAGCACAGTAGGAATATTTGTGGTGCTGTGTTCACCTCTCACTTTGTACTGGGGCTGCTGCCTTGCCCAAACTTATAATTAAGTATTTAGTTATTTCCCTCTTGCATAAACCTTCTCAATTGCTCATTCATCTGCTCCTTTTGCATTTCTGAAGGACCTCTGTGTGCAGGCACTGTGCTAGGAGTGCTAATTTGTATGGCAGGGAAGCAGCACATGAGGAATCACAGTCAGTTTACTGTTCAGACAGGCATGTAAATCCCAACTCTCCCATTGGGAGTAGTGCCTTAGTAAAGTGCTATTTCCAAGCTGGGGAGCACCCACAAACTGTGCTTGGACATTTTGAGAATGGTCACAGTATGCTTTTCCTAGGGTTGCCATAACAACCGCAAACTGTGTGGCTTAAAACAATGCAATTTGTTCTCTCACTGTTCTATAGGCTAAGAGTCTGAGATCAAGGCATAGGACCATGCTCTCTCTGAAGGCTCCAGGGAAGAAGCTGTTCCATGCCTTTCTCTCAGCTCCTGATGCTGTCAGTAGTCCATGGCATTCCTTGGGTCGTGCATGAATCTCTGATCTCTGCCTCCATGGTCACATGATCATCTTTCCCCTATGCACCTGTATCTTCACAAGAATTCTCTTTCTGTATATGTTTGTGTCTTCTCTGCTTATGTGGATGTCAGCCATATTGGATTAGATGCCCACTCTACTCAGGTATGACCTCATCTTAACTAACTACATCTGCAATGATCCTGTTTCCAAATAAGGTCACATTCTGAGATACTAGAAGTTAGGGCTTCTATAGTTAGTTAATTTCTCTATGGATCCTGATGGGTGGGTAGGAATTTCGAAGAAGGAAGAAATGGTGTGTGGTGCGTGTACATAAAAATGTGTGTGTGTGTGTGTGTGTGTGAGATAATGAGGCACTCAAGGCAAAGGCGACACCATTAGCAGAAATAATTTGTTGTTGGCAATGACATCTGATGAGTCCGGAGTGCCACCTTTAACCTGGGTGAGAATGACGTAGCACTGGGTCAAACCATGCAACCCAGTCAGTTTACTGTGCAGACAGGCCTGTAAATCCCAACTCTCCCATTGGGAGTAATGCCTTAGTGCTAAAGTGCTATTTCCAAGCTGGGGAGCACCCACAAACTGTGCTTGGACATTTTGAGAATGGTCACAGTATGCTTTTCCTAGGGTTGCTTTCCCCCCCTCAATCTAAAAGCAGGTTGTGTTATTGTTGTTTTGCAGATTGTTGACCAATTGAGCAAATATGAATTACCTGAGGATGCAGGAAGCAAACTGGGCCTCAGGCCAGAGAATGGCATGGTTGCTGGTAGAGAGAGAGAGAAAGAGAGAGAAAGAGAGAGAAGGAGACAATCATAGCTACTGCTTGTGGGAATCAGAGCAAAAGTGGGTGCTTTTGTTTAAAGTTGGCCACATAAATCACCCAGGTGACTTTTTTTAGTCAAACTGGGTTCCTCTTATAACTGCAGTACTTACCCACTTTCCACCCCTGCCCAAGTGGTAAAGTTCTGAGAGGTTTTTAGAACTGCCTGATTTGGAATCTTAAGTTGGAAACATGAGGTGTGGAGAAGGGGAACCTACCTGGGCTGGCACCCCAAAGTTTATTAGTCTCCACCACTGAGGAGTCCTATGCCATGCCTGGACCAGCTCCCACCCTGCCCCACCCCAGCAGATGTGTTCCATGTCCCTCGCGTGCTCTCACATGGCAAGGCTGCCTCGAGGAAGACATGGCTCCCTTAGCCACCGTGGTTGCATTTTGTAATGAACAAATTTAAGTGCCTGGTTTCTGGCCCTCCATTTGTTCTCTTGCCTCAGCTCAAATAGCATGGCCTGGAGATGAGAAGGGGAAGGTAGGTCCAGATCGGTCCAGGTCATGAAGGGTGTAGACTGGCATTTGTCCTTGTGTGATGCCCTCTCTGCTCATTGCTTTGCTCCCCCCTCAGACCTTTAAGCACAGAGAGCATTCTTTGTTGTGGTTTGTTGTCATTATGGTAGTTGGTGGTGGAGGTCAGCAAATCTGATCAGTCTGCAGCTGAAGGTGGGCGTGTACACAGGTTGGCAACGGAAATGATTTCTGTGGTGTCCCTTCCTCTCCCCCTGAACCTCTCAAGATCTTTGTTTCTTGCTGTCTTTCCCCAAATTCCCTGACTTTGCTGTCTCGCCTATCCAGTCTAAAGTCTTCTCTGGCCATCCAGATTTCAGCTAAGTATTAAAAATAAATAACTGTTTTATGTTAGTTATTAATAATAAAGTACTAACTTTGCACAGGTTTATAGTCCTGCAAACAATATGCAAAGATGAGTATATTCACTCCAACCAGTCTGAGCCAGTGAGGAGAGGCTGGGCTGCACAATGTCTGTTTCCCTCCTTAATGACTGTCCTGATTTTCTCCTGAGGATGGTGAAAAACAGTGAGAAGCACAAGATATTCATTTGTTGCAGTGCGTTAGGACCTGCACTTGACAGTTTCATAATTCCCTGAAGACACAAGCAGCAGAAACTGTAGTTCTAAGACAAAGAAACCTACATATATGGATGCACATATTAAAAGTAACAGATGTTAAACAGAAAATACACTCATCTTCCACATCAGAGAATTGCCTTTGCAAGAATTCACACAGGAGTCACTGCTTATGTACCGAACATTTCCATTTATCTCAGGTTGGAGCCCAGTAAACAGTCTATGTCCTGTTCTCCTACCCTACTTTTTATTCTGAGATTTGGTTTGATGTAGATCTCAGCTATACTTACACCTCACTCCCTGTGTCCCTGTGTGAAAATATAGGGCTTGTATTTTTTTAAATTACTCATTGTATTAAAAAATTGATCCCAAACACCATGCAAATGTGTCTACCAATTTCAACTAATTTTCACAGCTTGGGGCAACTGAAGACACAGAAAGCACGCATTTGTCTATGTTAAAAAGTTCCCAGTTCTATCAAAAATGTATATTGTCTATCAGTGTAATGAGGGTATTCATGGTCATATAGAGTATGCCATCTAATATAATAGAAGAGTAATATGCAAATTGACCATTACCTGAGACACCTAAGCCACACCCACCAGCCAAGCCACACCTCCCAGCCAACCAGAGTGGCTGTATGCAAATTAGCCCAGCCAAGATGGAGGCCAGTAGCCATGGAGCTAGAGCAAACCAGAGGCTTCTGTTGCAACTGCCTGCCTAGGCTGGCTGAGCCTCTGCTCATGACCAGGCTCACCAGCCAATCAGAGCAGCTGTATGCAAATTAGCCCAGCCAAGATGGAGGCCGGCAGCCATGGAGCTAGAGCAAACCAGAGGCTTCTATTGCAACTGCCTGCCTAGGCTGGCTGAGCCTCTGCTCACGGCCAGGCCCACCAGCCAATCAGAGCAGCTGTATGCAAATTAACCCAGCCAAGATGGAGGCTGGCAGGGCAGCTCTGCACTGGGAGCCTCCATGGCCTGCATAGCTGTGCCAGGTGTATCAGCTCAGTGTGGGGGGGTCCAGCCTGGGGCCTCCTCGGGGCGTCCAGGAGCAGCTGTCCTGGGTCTGCTGCCTGGCTCTGCCCCAGGGGCCTCTGTGGGGTGTCCAGGAACACATGTCCTGGGTCTGCTGTGTGGCTCCACCCTGAGGACCTCCTCGAGAGCATGCGGGAGCACCTGTCCAGGGTCCGCTACCTTTATCCGCCCCCCAGGGGCCTCCACAGGGCGTACAGGAGCATCTGCTGCACAGTGCGGAGAATCCAAAGCCAGTCCGCTTCAGATTTTTCTGTTTTTCTAGTCTAATCTAATAAAAGAGTAATATGCAAATTAACCCTCAACATGTTACACCCACCAGCCACGCCCACCAGCCACACCCACCAGCCAATCAGGAGCAAATATGCAAATTAACTCAACTAAGATGATGGTGGCCACAGAGCTGGAGTTGCCCCAGGCAATGGAGGAAGTCAGGGCTCTGTGGGCTACAAAGTTTCAATTCTAGAAGATAAACAAACTCCAGATACCTATCAGGTTGGGACCTTAGGTTGCCAGGGGCAACCCAGGCTTCAAGCGGGGGACCAAGGCAACAAAGTTTCAATTATAAAAGTTAAATAAATCCCAGATACTTGCTTCCAGCCAGGCACCCCAGTAGGAACCCAAACCCTGAAAGGGCTGTGGGCAACCTGAAATGGCCCTCTGCCCCCTCACCCAGGCTGGCCAGGCATGTCAGCAGGTGGACATCCCCCGGGGGGTCGCCGACTACGAGAGGGCACAGGCTGGGCTGAGGGACGCCTCCCCCCCTGAGTGCACAAATTTTTGTGCACTGGGCCTCTAGTTCTATTATAAATGCACTAGAGGCCCAGTGCATGAAATTTGTGCATAGGGAGTAGGGGGGGACAGGGAATGGGACCCTCAGCCTGGTTTGTGTCCTCTTGCAATCCGGGATTTCTTGGGGGATGTTGGGCCTAAACTGGCAGTAAGACATCCCTCTCACAGTCTGGGATGCTGCATGTGCCAGTGACCATACTTTTCATACAGATGAAAGGCATCTTGCTGTTGTATGGGCAGCTACATTTTTTTTTGCCCTGATTATAAAAAGTATTACATAGCAGGATCCTTCTGAGGCAGTAATACCATTTCCCCATCTTATGGGTGGAAAACTGAAACAGAAAGAAGTTAAGTAATTGGCTTTATCACACAGTTAGTTATAAGTGTCAGAATCAGGGCTGACCACAAAATGTGCAAGCCAGAGTCCATGCATGGCATTGCTGCATCATCCTGAGTTTTCAGTGTTAGAGTAGGCTTATCAGGTTTTATATTTTAAATCTAAGAGATTGTTCCCAATATACAGGGTAGGGTTCTTAGTCCTGGCCAGCAATCAGGGCCATCTGTGGGGCAACCAGTGGGCAGGGCAATGGGGAGGAAGGCCCATTGGCACCTGCCTTGGCTGGCAGTTTGGCACCACCCGCTGGCTGGCCCTGCCCCCCACTGCCACATCACCTTCCTCTGTGGGATGACCTTTGGGCAGGTTGACGGTTGGGGGCACCCACCTTAGCTGGCGGCCTGGTGCCACCCACTGGCCAGCCTTGCCCCTCGATTGCTGCCAACTGCCTCCCTCTTGAGTGTCTGCCCTCTGGTGGTCAGTGCATGTCATAGTGACTAGTCATTCCACCATTTGGTCAATTTGCATATAGGGTTTTATTATATAGAATATTTAGACACTTTCAAGGTGATGCTTAAGCTTACTTGTTCATTCATGAACATGATTACATTTATAATGTTAATTGTAACAAAAGCTCATAAGTATTTGTACAATTTTCATCCTAAACTATTGGAGTCCAGGATATTACTTAAGTAAAAGTAGTAAAAGTCACTATAATAGCTGAAAGTTCCAACATGCTCTAGGAATTTCTGACTTTAAAATGCAACACTGTCATGGAACCCACCCCAAAACCATCTTCATCCTCTATGGTGAGATATAGTTTAGCTGTAAAAGGAGCTGAGGTGATGATGGTAATGAGCAAGCAAAAGTCTCCAGAGTTGAATGGGCAAAGGAAGATGCTGGGCTCTTAAATACCAAAGTCTGTGAAGTTCAACTAGATTTTCTTTTCAATGTCAGTGTCATTGGAATTAACCTACCTTTGGCTTCAGTGAAAGACAACATTTTAAGTAGTGCTTCTCAAACTTTCCTGTGCATATGAATCACCTGGGGATTTTGTTAAAAAAGAAGATGAAGGGCTTGAGATTACCTGCTTCTAAAGTCTCCCAGGTGATGCTGATGCTTTTGTTCATAGACCATAATTTGAGTAGCAAGGACTAGCAAATGTTTTCCAGCAAACCACAGATAATTCTATCTTCAATCTCAAAGAAAACTTTGCAGGACATTTTTCATCTCCATTGGAAAGTTAGGTGTGAATTGTCTCTTTTCACTTTCTCCTAAACTATGATGACAGAAAAAAAAAGGATTTAAGTAAATAAATAATTGTTGAACAGAATCTAATAAATCCCTCTTCACAGGCTGTGAGGCCAATTGCTAGCTGCACTCATGTTAATAAGAGCAAATTTGGAAAGCAGATTCCTGATTCTCATTCCAAGGGTATCAAAAGCTAAAGCCAATAGACATGGTGAGCTCAGTGCTAATGAAGCAGAAGTGCAGCCATCCAGGCTGTGGAGAGAGCATGGGTGCAGGAGGCAGATAGACACTGGCCAGCTGGGGCAGCACAGCTTACCAACACCCATCTGATGGGTGCCCTCAGAACAAGTGGGAAGGCATATCCACACTCTGAGAATAAATGGGGCTAAGAACCGGTTTAAATGAATTATTATTGCCTCATAAATTATATTCCATAAATACAATGGTGCAAATGCTGTCTTGGATTACTCACCTACAAAGGGAAGAGAGTTAAGTGGAAGAATACAAAAAAGAATTGATGGATCCAATATTTTTCATTTGCAAAAGATGCCTTCATATTGGCCATATCCCTTGGAAGGGATTTGTATGGGCTCACCTGCCTACTCTTCTCTGTCTCTGTGTGTGTTTAGGTGCCCCATAATCAAGCTACTGAAGTTAATGCTACTTCATTCTCCACACTGATTTCAGAGAATTACTTAAGTGCAAACTAAATGTAATGAGAAACAAAGAAATTCTGCTCTGTATGTTTAGTAAGCAGTAGTCATCCTGTATTGGAGGGTCTACATTTATTCTTACCTTGAGGGCATACATTTATTCTTTCCTTTCAGTGAAAGCAATCTGAGATTTATTGGGGGAGGGGTTCTTCTTGCCTTTCGCAGTGAGGGGAAGCAGCCAGCTCAGCAAGGTGAGCTAAATGCAGTTTGGAAGTTCCTTACAACTCGGCTTAAATCACACAACTGACTTTAGAGACAACTGTTTCATTCCAGAGGGCTCTTTCATTCCAGAGTTAACGTTATAACAGAGATCTGTCCCCTAACAGCTATTCTGTCTTTTAAACACAGAAAAATAACTTCCTTCCAAGCAAATATAATGAGTTTAGATTTAGATAAGAGTGAGAATGAATGGAACAGAACTTGATTTTGGACAGAAAGTTTCTTATAATCTGGAACACACACACACACACACACACATACACGTGATAAAGAGAACGACATGGAATGAGCACAGAAAATGTGTTTCTAACTCAAATAAAAATAACTAAACCGTCCTGATGTCTATATGTGTAATTAGTCCCATGGTTCCCTGAAATCTAAACCAAGGAAACAAGAAAATCTAAAAATAAGCCCTTTTATAAAAGTGTGCCCCCTGGGAGTCTAGGCTTATCTCAAACATATATTTATGGAACCTGAGTGGCTGAAATACCCATGACTGTACAGAAGCTGTAGGAAAAAAATGTGTCCAAAGATTTAAAATGTCTACTCTGTATGTGTCCAAAGATTTTTAAAATCAACATAACCTAACTACACTGTTTCCAATATATGGTTTATTTGCTCTTAGAACAAACTTATTAATAAACCAAGGTGAATTCAGATGAATTAGCTCATCCATCCATCCACCCATCATCCATCCATCCATCATCATCCATCCACCCTTTCACCATTTATTCATTCAATAAACATTTACATAGTACCAATCATGTGCCAAGTACTCTGATAGAAATTTGGGATAAAAGCAGAACAAGCCAAACTGCTATTGTATGTTGCTTTCCTTGCTCTCTGGACAGATTTAATCACTCCCTTTTCAACACTGCTAATGCCAATCCATGTGCTTAAAAACTTAACCGGGTGAAAAACAGGGTTACTATCCTCTTGTGAAAACTGAAAGCCTTACCCAAGATTCTTATGAGAATTAGAAGGTCCATCTACAATCTATTTTTTTCACACTTTCAGATCCTTTCATGACAGTGGACTCCAGGAAGAAGAAACTCTGCCTATTTCACTACCAAGTTTACCCAGTTTCTAGACATAGTTGACACAAATATTGAAGGAAGGCAGGAAGGCATGCTTTTGATTCCCGAGCATACTGCACAGTCTGGCACACAGTATTTGTCCTCCAAGAATATTTATCATGTGAAACTGAATTCACAGAGTCAACATCTAGTGAATGAAGCAGACACAGAAATTAATCATTAGAGTTTGATTAAGTCCCTTTCACATAGAAGTATGTCAAACATAGCCATAACATATAGGAGAATTTTATAGGCAAAATTTATAAAATTTTGGTAGCCAGCACAATAACAAGTTTTCTAAATATCAGGAAATCTCCTGGTAAGGTGGTTATGGTCAAACTGTTGGCCACTTTGTTGCCACTCCGTTACATATGGCACCAGACATCTGGGGTTGGGTATAATCCTTTATGGTGTGCTTCTACCAGGTATATATACCATCCTTTGTTCCAATCAAAGGATATTCAGGTATTCACAAATAGTTCTAGTTTTGTTAAAGATTTTCTGTTTTCTCCAAATATAATAATTTTCTTTCTTATTTTATATTTATTTTTTAATCAAAATTATGTGTTCATAGCATTAAAATAAAATTTTTCTATATGATTCATTTAAAGATTCCTGGAGCCTCTTCTCACTGGCCTCCCAAGTACTTTAACTTTTAACTATTTGTATTGATTATTATTTTTTGCTTATATTTACCTAAATTATTTTATCTAAATGATTTGCTCATATAGTTTTGGTTACTTTTCCCCTTTCTCTATAGAAGACTAGAATGAACATTTTTCGGTCCTTCTCTTCACAGCACAGCACAAGTGCATTCCCCTCCCCACAGTCTTCCTATACAGTGATATTATAATGTTGTTTTTGGATCAGTATATGGTCTTGTACATTGCTGAGCAGTTAGAGAACAGTATTCACAGCTGAGCCATGTAGTGAACTATTATTAAATTCCCTTTTCTGTACTAACATCACCAGTGCTAGCTTCCTTTTCTTCCACCTCAGTGAACAGCATTGCTTAGTTTTCTATGTACCTAATACTAATCAATCCCCAAACTCTTTACCATAAATATAAAACTCCTCTTAAGGGACACACACGTTCGGTACACTATTGATCCTTCTTTTTGAGACATCCAGAGCCTTCTGCCTTCCTATTCTAATCTGGTGTTAATGTTTTCTAGATTGACTGCCAAGATGCCTTCCTGGGCTCTCCATCATCATCCTCTGCAATTCCCTTGTCTACTCTTTGTGTTTGAGTACTTGTTTTCTGGATCCAGTGTTTTCTTTACTGATATACTCCCTTGTTTTAGAGCAGGGATAGGGAACCTTTTTTTCTGCCCAGGGCCATTTGGATATTTATAACATCATTCTCGAGCCATACAAAATTATCTACTTAAAAATTAGCCTGCTACATTTGGTCAAATGTTTATTAACTCACCCCCATTGCCTTGCAGGGCCAGACTAAATGATTTTTTTGGGCGTGGCATTCCCCACCCCTATTTCAGAGGATTTTTCTCCTCCAGTAGCTTCCTGAAAAAAAGGGTTCAAGAAAATAAGATTTTTTGGATCTTGAATGTCTGACAATGCCCTTACTTTATCCTTTCACTTAATTGATGGTATGTCTGGGTATAGAATATTAGCTTGGAATTCATATATCCCTCAGATTTTTAGGGCATGCATTGATCATTTATCTCCACTTTTAGTATAATAAAGAGAATTTCAATACTATGCTGAATTTTGATAATTGGTTCTTACTTTCTGAAAGTTTTATGATTTTTTTTTTTTTGTCTCTAGTGTTCTAAAATTTAACAATGATGTGCATGCATAGGCTTGGGCCTTTTCTATCCATTTTGCTCACTCTTGGTAATGCTTTTAATGTGGAAGGAAACTCACATAGTACTTTATTCTGAAAATTTTATTTGTAGCATTTCTTGGATAATTTCTCCTGTTTCTTTTCTCTTTCTTTCTTTATGTAATGCCTGTTATTTGGTTTTGGATCTCTTGAATTAATAATCTGTTTACAAATATTTTTCTCACATTGTGCATTTATTTGCCTTTGCTCCTTTCTAAGTTTCCTGAATTTTACCTTTTCTTCATCTATTGAGATTTTCTGCTCGTCTATCATACTTTTTTTTAATTTTTAAGATTCCTTTCTGCTTTCTGAATGTTTCTTTATTTAAAAAGCTTCCCTTTCTTAATTCATAAATGTAATAATTCATCTCAATTTTTTTGAAGTGTTCTTCTCTCTACGTTGTCATTTTCTTAAATTCCAAATTCATTTTTCTCTGTTTATGTGTGTGTGTGTTTTGCCTTGACTTTCAAGTTGGCATATTTCCTAAAATAACTGGTCCTCTTTGGATATGTGCTTACATATGTGTTGTTCTATAAAGTGCCTTTGGAAGCTCTTTGTAAGAGGCTTTGTTGTCAGATGAAATTCATTGTAGAGCAATCTGGTTGGTAAGTTTCATGGGGGACACTGATGATAAAAGAATTTCCAAGTACCTCTTAACTCTTACTAACCAGTCAGATTCTCCAAGGGAAAAACAAAACCTTCCAACCCACTGCCTGTAAAGTATTATCCTGGCTGTTTGAATGTGGTCACCAAACAGAAAGGGAGATGAAAGCAGAGATTGTGTGTGTAATATTCCACTCAATTTCTCTATCTTTAGCATTTTTGGTGACCCTGAAGCCAGCTTACCCCTGTTCACAAAAAGCTGATCTGTACCTCTCTTCCCAACTCCATGATGAGAGTTAGGTTGTTAGCTTGAAATTATCTTGAGTGGGAGTATGTATACCTCTGAAGTTGGCAATGACTACAAATGGTCTCCCCTCTCACAGCCCAATCTGATTATTAATATAACCAGTGCTCCATGGAGCATGCTAAGCTGCCTCTAGCTGTGTCTGGTCTTTCCCCATGACAGAACTCCTCTGGTTTACCCCTCTGAAAATACACTTTTAATTTCCTGCTAGGACTGGGGGAAGGGAACATGCTTAAGGAGTTGTACAGAGTGGAAGATGGAGAAGGAATCTAGTATCTAACTACCTCTTAGAGTTTCAAACCACCACCACCTCTCCCTCCTGTTTTCAGCCGTCTCTTCACCCCCCATTGAAAAGCTCCTGGCACCCTTAGTCCTGGTTTTCTGAAGCACAATCAAGTTGCTTCTTGCCTTTACCTTCTGCTGGCTTACGTTTCAGCTTTCTGGGATCTTCCAAGTCCATGGCCATTCATCCATCTGTTATTTCCTATGTGCAAAATTAGGCTTCTGTTGTCTCCTCTTTGTTGAGGGCTTATATCTGGGTGTGGTGTTTTGTTTTTGTTTGTTAACCCTTTACAGACCTTTTAGAGGTTTGAGGGAGGAGCAAAGTAAATATGAACTCAATTTACTGTTTTCTTTAGCTGAAAGTTGAACTGAAGGGTTCATGGTGTGTTAAGGGCAGGCCATGAGTCTGAGTGGTTCAGAAACAGCCCTCTTACCCTGGGCCCACCCAGAAGTCTGTTTCCAGGCCTGGGCAGCCCCACAACCAAGGTGGCCTTTTTTGGGTTACAGTTAATAATGTGCTGATCAGGATTGCCCCCTGGGGGCAGGATCAGAACTATATTAAGTGAGAATGAAGTTAGCAATATTAAGTATTTAATGCTCTCAGGGCTTGGCCAACTGATAGAAACTTGGTATTTGACTTTCCGAAAACTCCCTCTTATTGCCTTTGTGAAGTACATACATATTTTCTCTTGGAAAAATTTCTAAGTACCAGGGCAACCTAAAGAGATCCTGTGGATTTAAGCCATTATCTGCTGGTCTATAAATTTGTTAAAATTTAGTTAGCAATTGAGAAATAACTAATCTTGCTCCTGTTGCATGCAGCCTTATGATTCACACCATTCATCTTGCTAAATTCAGTTTTTCAGCTCCAAGAGGTAAGAAGGCATCTCAGCATGAATAACTCTGAAGAATAAATGGCATTTCTGGGCAGACCACTTAACAAAAATGTCTGCTGGGCAAGGAAAAGGCCTTGCTGATTCCTTTCATTCTGTGCCGAGTGGACCTAGCAGGGATGAGTGTAGTGGCTGATTATTGTGGATTAGAAAACTTTTCCACTTTTGGTTGCAAAATTGGCAACAATTTCCAAGACAAAAAGCACTCCTGTCACCACAGGCAACCATGCAGCGCCAACGTGCAACTGCAAAACATGCTGTAGATTGTTGGCCCAGACTCACAGGAGACCTTGCTCACAGTGAGCTGGGGTGGGATATGGTGGGGCACTTCAGGATAGTCGTTTCAATGCACTTACTGAGTTCGCTTTTGGGAAAACAACTCCCTGCTGAAACAAGAGGGAAAGGCATCTATCCCCTTAAGATTTATCTTTTAAGTGTGGGAATGAAGTTGGTCAGTGATTCTGTGAACCTGAGCGGGGGAAAACACCCACTAAGAAGGGCTCCAATTTTAAAAACAGAGGCTAGCATTTCTGCACGGGGACTTCTTACACAAACTGCACTTCACAGAGAAGCCTGCACTGAACTGTCTGCCTCCGTGTTGAACTACCTGCCTCTTTCCTGAACTGCCTGCCTGGACTGTCTCTGCTGTCAGAGACAGCTCTTATAAGGGAGTTCCTAGAATCTTGTTTCAACCAATAGGACTCAAGCTTTCCCCATCCAATTGGAGTTATGCAGCTCCAGCCAAATAGAACAGCTCTATTCCGACCAATCAAAACAGTGCCTTTTGGACCAATCAAACTGTGAGGATTTGGAATGTTCATTTGTGAGGACTGACCAATCAGGGACCAGGGGTGGAGACTCCAGTCCATGTAAGCCAGCTCCCCTCTGGCTTGGAGAGCACACTTTCCATTTCCACAGTTGGGTCTCGGTGACCCAGTTGGAATAGGGAAGATGTCTCACCATAGCAGAGCGGATCAGTGCAGTACAAAGCAGACTGGCATGGAATGGAGGAGAGCAGAGCAGAGCTCTCTAGCCATGCTGTTTTCACAGCTGTGCTGTATCATGAGTGAGCTATTTTGTATTGAATAACGTTTCTTTCTTCACTGCACCTCAAATTGAGGATTCCTATTGGCATTGAATTGGTACCAACAATCATCGGTTGATAATTTCATCCAGAAAAAGTGATGCCATATAGGGACAGAGAGTAAGCTGTCTACCATATTAACACACTAATTTCTAGCCATTTCTCTAAACTACTTCTGTAAAATCTATATTATAAAAGGCCTGTGGCTGTAACCCAGTAATGCCATAATGACCAACAACTGGATGGGGAATTACGGGGAACCGGGTGGGTGGCAGCGGTGGCCAAACCAAAGTATCCCAGGTCACCAAGGGGTGCATGGAGCCCCTCTTGGTCTCCCCCCAACCTCCCCTCACCCACCAGCCTGTGAGCCACTTGTGGCGGTAGGATAGGACTCCCGGCCCACAGACTCCAATCACAAGGTAGGCGGGCAGGTGGCAGGCTGGGGGGGGGGGGGGAGGGATAGGCAGGGTGTGTGGGTGGGAAGGGCTGTGAGCATGGCAAGGTGCATTTTGGTGGCTGGGACTGCACAATTTTGCACATTGGGCTTCTAGTCCTATCTTATAAAGGAGGAATATGCTAATTAACCCTCATGCTGTCACAAAGATGGTGGCACCCGCAGTCAATAAGAAGGGAACATGCTAATTGACTGCCATGCCCTCAAACATGGCGGTGCCCACAGCCACAAGATGGCAGCACCCAGTCCCCTTAGCCCCGCTGGGGTGGGAGGCATATGGCAAGGCTGGGCCCAGCCCCAGGTGGACTTGGCTCTTCACATGCCTGCCTCCAGAGTTCCCCAGTCCCCTCAGCCCCCCAGTTGCCCAGGGCTGGCCCAAGGTGCAGGCAAGCCTTGGATGGTGGCTGCTCAGCCGCCCAGGACTGCCCGAGGCTCAGGTAACCAGGACCAGCCAAGGCTTGCGCTGCTTGCAGTGGCAGTAGCAGAGGTGTGATGGGGCGTCGCCTTCCCCTGATTGCTGAGTCATCTCCTGCCCCTTAGGGATCCTGGACTGTGAGAGGGGGCAGGCTGGGCTGAGGGATCCCCCTCTCCAGTGCATGAATTTTTGTGCACTGGGCCTCTAATAAAGTAATAATAATTACATGGGGAAGCTGCTGGAACGAGTGGGTGAAAAAGCAGATAGTCCACAGCCTGGCTCCTAACATCGCTAAGTGTGCCATTATGGGCTGTTACTATGGGTAGCATGTCTTCCCCCAGTCATCTCAGAGTCATACCAAGGTGCTATTTTTGAAAGTATGGATCAAGGAACAGTGTCTGCTCTCTAGGGTTTCACCCTGAGAAAGTAGAGAATGACTTAGGGAACCTGAGGAGGATGCAGTGTTGACATTAAATATTTACTAAGCATCAGAGCATACACAGAAGCAGATGGATTTATCTCCAGGAACATTTCACTCAAGTTAAGGCATTGAACACCCATCTGAAGCATGAGCATGTCCTAATTTAATCACCAATGAAAAGGTACCTTAGGAAGAATAATATTACATTCTCTTAATGTCTGCCAGGGCTGAATCTTGCTATCACTTTTCTCCTCTCTGTTTTACACCCACGCAGTTCACTGGCAAAGTCCTGAATCTCCAAGATAAACAGCACAGTGACAGTGTTTCTTGGCTTGAGCACAGGCATGTTTCATCAAATTCATACACAAAACAAACATATTGGGTGGAAACTTCCCAAGTTCAAAGCTGAGTTTGAGTCTTTGCCCTCTTGAGACATTTTTAATTTGTTCTGAATAGTGAAACTTCCTGTGTATGTTTGTGTACAAGCATGTTTGTGCTAGTGCACATATGACTGCATATGGATTCACACTAAGAATAGACCTAATTAGCCCAATTTTACTTTTAATAATAGCAATTGCTATTACAGAAAATTACTTTGGATTCCATCACATTCTATAGAAATATCAGGTATAAGGCATATATCTTTTCATTAAAATCTTGACATTTTTCTCTGGAAGAACAAATGCAATAAAGTAACATTGATCCATATATTATACTAGGGGTCCGGTGCACAAAAATTTGTGCACTCGGGGTGGAGGGAGTCCCTCAGCCTGGCCTGTGCCCTCTGACAGTCTGGGACCCCTCAGTGGATGTCCTATGATGGCCCCAGTCTGCCAGGCGCCTTTTGTGTGTGTGTGTGTGTGTGTGTGTGTGTGTGTGTGTGTGTCACCACTGGGGACCTGCCCCCAGCTGCATCTGAGGCTCAGAGCAGTCCTCCTGTGTGTGTCTACCTGCTGGAGACCTGCCACCAGGCACACTGTGGAGGCTTGGAGCAGGCACCCCCTCTATGTTGGTCTCTCAGACTCTTGCCCTCCCCTGCATGTTGTTCTCTTTTTTGAGCGTGGCCAGGGCTGGGTGCGGCCTGCCTCCCAAGCTTGCCTACTGCCCATCTTCCTCCAGCCACCAGAAAGCAGGGAAAACCCTGCCTCGTGGTCAGGCCAGCCTTTACCTGCTCCCTGATCCCTGGAAGGGACCTGGGAAGCCGCCAAGCAGGCCGCCAACTCTTTCCCACTCACCCATCCCCTGCTGCCTTCCTTTCCCACTTCCCGGTGCCGCCAAGGGGTCTGGGGAGCTGCCAAGCAGGACCCCGGCCCCTGCAGCCTTGCTTTCCCGCTTCCCGATGCCCCTCAAAGGGCCTGGGCAGCCACCAAGCAGG
>PVJC01021938.1:0-27769 GCA_004026665.1 Murina feae | reverse complement strand
AGATGGCGATGTAACCATGAAACAACGTATGTCGAGTCTGACATAACCTGAGGACTATCTGTATACCATTGCAGGGATGTTGACCCATAAACCATACATTCTTCAGAAACAGATAGAATATGAAAAGTATAATTTTACAGAAATTAACTAAAGAAATTATGTAACAAAGAAAAATTTCTGAGTCGAGCTGATCCACCCCTGAATGCCTGTAAAACTGCTCCGGGTCTCAGGAACATCTCTTAATAGTGTAACTTCTTAGTCTGATGAATCATCTGATCTTTATTGAAAAGTAATGAAAATAATGACCAGAAAAGCTGCCTTCTGTTTGGAAGGTCCTGACATTTATGAGACCTCTTTAGGGAGAATGATGAACATGGGAAAATGTTTTCTAAGTGTGGTCTAATGTAATCACAATAAAAATGAATACATTTATTACAATGGTTACATCAAACACTAAAAAAAAGCCTTCAAAAACCCACAGGAAGCATTTCTTTCCTTGGTTTTGTCATGTCATATATATCACATGTGTAAACATATCACCAAATGTTTCCTGAATATCTCTGTTTTTAAATTATTTAGAAGCATTTCATTTTTAAGCCAATTTTCCCCATTTGCTATATTTGTATGGAGACATATAAATTAGTTAAAATAGTCATTTGTTAGTGAAGTAATTTGTAGAAAGCATCCTATATTATATTTATAACATAATTACTTCCAGATATGTAACCTAATTATATACAACTAGTCACTTGTTTTGCATTTCTGTTTTAGATATTTTTGTAATCTATATATTTTCATATAATTTTCAAAAATTTGAAGTTATAGTTATCATATAATATGATACTACTTTCAAGTGTACACCCAGTGATTAAACATTGTATAACTAAGTGGTTATCCCAATAAATCTCATACCAATCTGACAACATGAATAGTTATTAAAATATTGTGTACTATATTCCCTATACTGTACTTCATAACACCATGATTATTCTGTGACTACCAATTTGTATTTCCTAATCCTGTCACCTTTTTCACCCATCCTTCCAAACCCCCCTCCCATCTGGCAACCATCAAAATGTTCTTTGTATGACACTGTTTCCGTTCTAATTGTTTATTTTGTTTTTTAGGTTCTATTATTGATAGGTATGTATTTATGGCCATTTTATTGTTCATGGTTATGTTCTTTTTTTTTACTTTCTTCTTTTTCTGAAAAAAAAAAAATTCTTTAACATTTTCAGTAATACTGGTTTTAGTGGTAATTAACTCCATTAGCTTTTTCTTCTCTGGGAAACTCTTTCTCAGACTTTCAATTCTAAATGAAAGCTTTGCTGGTTAGAGGAGTAGAGTAATCTTGGCTATAGGTCTTTGCTTTTCATCACTTTGAATAGGTATTTCTTGCCAATCCTTTCTGGCCTTCAAAGTTTCTGTTAGAAGTCAACTAATTGTCTTATGGGAGCTCCCTTATAGGTAACTAACTGCTTTTCTCTTGCTTTTAATGATGATGTGTCTTGGTATGGGCCTTTTTAGGTTTGTCTTGTTCAGGACTCTCTATACTTCTTGACCTGGATGTCTCTTTCCTTAATCAGGTTAGGAAAGTTTTCTGTCATTATTTTGGTCAAATAGGTTTTCAGTTTCTTGCCATCTCTCTTCTTCTTTTGGGACCCCCATAATTCGAATGTTGGTGCACTTGAAGCTGTTCCAAAGGCTCCTTACTTAACGCTGTTCTCATTATTTAAAAAATTATCTTATTCCTTTTGATGTTCTGATTGTCTTGTATTTCCTTATAGTCTAAACTAGAGGCTTAGTGCATGAAATTTGTGCATGGGATGGGGAGTACCTCAGACTGGCCTGCACTATCTCACAGTGTGGAACCCCTCAGGGAATATTCGTCTACTGGCTTAGGGATCGGGCCTAAGGCAGCAGTCAGATATCCTCCCTCAATCTGGGATCCCTTGCTCCTTACCACCCATCTGCTCGCTCCTTACCACTTGGTTCACTGCTCCTTAGTGCTACCACAGAAGCAGGAGAGGCTCCCACCTCTGCCACTGCACTCACCAGCTATGAACCCAGCTTCTGGCTGAGCATCCGCTACCCCTGTTGGAGCACACTGATGACTAGAGGGTAGCTCCTGCATTGAGCGTCTGCCTCTGGTGTCCAGTGTGCATCATAGCAACCTGGTTCCCGTGGTTCCTCCATAGTGGTCGCTTAAGCTTTTATTTTATAGATTATGAAAGGTTATTCCTCCCTTACTCCTGTGCAAAAGAATCTGAGCATTTATTTTACAGTATGATTTATTGACATGTCACCATGCCTTACATGGAAAATTGAATTTTTGAAGTTTGGAGAACCTTAGGAAATTTCACACATTCAGTTAGACAGGAGAATATCAAAGAGTTTAATGATATATTTCACCCATTTGCTGCAGCACTGGAAGGGGAAGGAACCAGGGCCAGGTCAGCTCAGCACCCCAGATGGTCCAGGTGTGCACCTAACTATGAAGACCCCAGGCCTGGCTTGGCTTGGGGCTTTTACTTAAAACTCTGAAGGTCAGAATTTTTTAAAGCTGAGTTAGCCCTTTGTCCACAGAGCAATAAAACTTTCCTCGAGCTGTTGGGGAGACCTGGACAGATCTTTCCTTGAACCATGACAGAAGGAAGAAGGGCCACCTATGGTGGTACGACAGCATAAGGGATGAATGTGACATTGTGTTTAGGGTCTGTTGATGTCCTTATCCCTTCCATCCAACTCCAGCCCCATTGTGTATTCCCAGGGGAAACCTTCCATACCTGCCAGGTGGCTCAAACTCTCACACTGCTCTGCACATGTTGGCATACACATCCCTGTGATTATGCGATTTATGCCACCTCGAGGACAGCGTGTGGGACTGTTTGTTGTCAGCTTGGCACCAGTACCATTCCTATTGACTGCCGGGAACTTTGCTTCCCAGGATCCCTTTCTCGACAGCTTTCCAATGAGAGGAACTTACAGGAGCTTTGGACAGTGAAGCAAAACAGGAGCCATTGTTCTCGTAGTGGCTGTCTGCACTGCTCCTGGAGTTCTCACATTGGTGATTGAATGTCATCTTAGTGTCATTAGACTTCCCGGTGAGCTCAGGCTTATCTGCTGGTTCCAGCACTCAGGGCTGAAATGTTTCGTGACCGCTTATCTGATCCTCCTCTTTCTATGCCCACTCCCCCAGCTCTGGTATGTGTGTAAATCCTGATTCCTTTACGAAATGCATTGTTTCTGTTATACTTATGGTGGGTCCATTTCCCTGATGGGACTGAGACTGACACCCTGGAAGAAGTGTCTGTGTTGCTTCCCTTGCCTTCTTCAGGGAAAAGTGTATAATACATGTAGCATCTGATATAATATGTTGCACTTTATTGATGAATAGAGGCCTGATGCATGGCGATTAGGGCTGATCTTCCCCAGCGGCTCGCAACCAGCCCTGCCACTCGCTACTGCTGCCACCGGCCCCCCTCTGTGTGTGGGCCTTGCATCTACCACCACCCACCCCCAGTTCCCCATTCCCTATTGGGTGATCGGGAGTCTGCCAGCTGGGGATGGGAACCGAGAGGTTGGCCATTCCCACCTGCTCACTGGTCCTTCTCCCAACCTCCAGTCACCCTCTGTGTGTGGGGTAACTAGTAGGGTGAGGGCCTTGGCCTGGTGCTGCCTGTGTTCGCTGCCACCCACTCCCAATTCTCTGTTCCCCATCAGGCGATCAGAGACTGCCAGCCAGGGGGGAAGGCCCAAGAGATTGGCCGGCAGATCCCATTCAGGTGACGGGGGCCTGTGGGCTGGGGGCAGCTCGTCCATTGAGGGTCTGCCCTCTGGTGGTCAGTGTGTGTCATAGCAACTGGTTGTCTCCCCGTCTGGTCGATTTGCATATATATACTAGGGGCCCCGCGCACAAAAATTTGTGCACTTGTGGGGGGAGTCCCTCAGCCCGGCCTGTGCCCTCTCACAGTCTGGGACCCTTTGGGGGATATCCCACTGCTGGCGTGCCTGGCCAGTGTAGGTGAGGGGCTGATGGCTGTTTTCAGGCTGGCCAAGCCCCCCAGTGGGGACCCTCATCCCATGGGGTTGTAGCCAGCTTGGGTGAGGGATTGAGGCTGCCCATAGTCCCTTCAGGGTTCAGGTCCCTAATGGGGTGCCTGGTCAGCCTGGGTGAGGGACTGTGTGCTGTTTTCAGGTTGCTCACAGCTCCCATTGACCCAACGTCCCAGTGAGGCTGGCTGGAATCAGGTTTCTGGGGTTTATTTACCTTCTATAATTGAAACTTTGTTGCCTTGAGTGGAGGCCTATGCAGGCAATGAAGCCTCCTGTTTGCTTCAGCTCTGTGGCTTCTATAATTAAAACATTGTTGCCTTGAGCAGAGGCAGGCAGTTTCCTCCATCGCTGGTGCAATGGAAGCCTCCTGTTTGCTCTAGCTCTGTGGCTGCCAGCTGCCATCTTGGCTGGGTTTATTTGTATACAGCTGCTCTGATTGGCTGGTGGGCGTAGCTTAGGTGTAACAGAGTGAGGGTCAATTTGCATATTACTCTTTTATTAGATTAGATAGATTACTGATTTGATCCTAGGCCTTATATTCTTTACTGTCGATTTCCTGTAAATTATTCTTCATTTCATTTAGTATATTCTTCATGTCTGACTGATTCTTTTTTATGGTTCCCATGTCCTTTTAAATTCTGTTAAAGTTCTCACTAAGTTCATCTACTCTCCACTAAGTTCATTGAGCATCCTTATAACCAGTGTTTTGAACTGTGCTTCTAGTAGATTGCTCGTGTTTATTTTGTTTAGTTCTTTTTCTAGAGTTTTGTTCTGTTCTTTTATATGGGACACATTTCTTTGACCTCTCATTTTGGCAGCCTCCTTGTGTTTGTTTCTGTGTACTAGGTAGAGCTGCTACATCTCTTGGGCTTGATAGAGTGGTCTAATGTATTAGGTGTCCTGTAACATTTAGTGGCATAGCCTCTCCATTTACCCAAGCTGGACCCTCCAGGAGTAAAACTGCCCCCACACCCATGTACGTTGTGTACACCCTCCTGTTGTAGTTGAGTCTTGCTTGCTTTTGACATACCAGTGGTAGGGACTTACCCCCAGGCCTATCATCTGAGAGGACAACCTGGGAATACTATGGAGGATCAGATACTCGTGGCCTGCCCCACAGGGCTTTACTTACTTCAGTGGGACTCTGGAGCCTGTCTAGTTTTCCCCTTGAAGTGTGGCTTGTAGAGGTAGATGGAGGTGCTTTGATGTGCTCTGAAGTTTTCCACTGGATGTACTGGCTCTGGGGCTTCCTGGGAGCTGCAGGTCAATCTCAGCCACTGTCTGTGTTCTGCCTAGGGCCACTGTGCATGAGCAACAAAGCAATCATCAGCTGGCTGCTATTTGTGCTGGGCTGAGAGTTGACCAGGCAAGGCCAAGCTGTGAACCAGTACTGCTTCCTGCTAGTGTTGGGCCTGAGGCTACTTAGCAAGAGGTATGGGGAATACTGAGCTTAGATGTTGCTTGTTTGAGAGATTTTAGGAAAGTCTGAAGCATGAGAAGAAAGGTCATCCTTATAGAAAAGCCACCGGAAACAGCTTGGGTGGACATGCAAGTTGAGTGGGTCAGGGCCTCTGGGAATCACTAGGGAGGAGTGAACAGTGTTAGCCAGTTTGGCACTTCTGACTGAGACAAAACTGTCCCTCCAGCTCTCACCATGATGACAAACAATTAAGTTCCTCTCTGTATGTTCCTTGTGCCTTTTAGGCTGTTGCCTCAATGCTGAATCTCAGAGGGAGCAAGTCTAAGAAAGTCTGTGTGCAGGCCCTTTAATATAAATGTCTGAGCCTGGCCAGTGAGGCTCAGTGGTTGACCATTGACCTATGCACCAGGATGTCATTGCTTGATTCCTGGTCAGGGGATATGCTCAGGTTGTGGGCTTGATCCCCCGGAGGGGGTATGCAGAAGGCAGGCAATCAATGATTCTCATCATTGATGTGTTTATCTCTATCTTTCTCTCCCTTCCTCTCTGAAATAAATAAAAATATATTTTTTAAAAAGATGAATGCCTGGAACTCCAGTAGCCCTCCATCTCACTCCACCACAATCCCTACTGATTTTTACAGCCAGAAGTATGGGGACCTCTGCCGCTGAGATATCTCTCCTGAGTGGTTGGGGGAACCAGCCTATTGCTTTCCTCCAAACCTCCTAACAGTCTCAATGTGACTTCTTTTTTAATTCCCTTGTTGTAGAACTTCCATTAAACTATATATTTCAAGCAATTGAGGATGATAGTTGTTCTGTAGATGTAATTTTTAAGTGGTTGAGGGAAAATGTGAGTACTGCATTTACCTTCTCTGTCTTGTTTCTTGACCAAAAGCTTGCATTTATATTTTACGTAACACATTTACAGGAATTTTCCTCCTATTTAAACATTTGTAACCAAAATTCAGTATTGTAATTTTGCCTGTATGCATTTTGTTAGTGACATAATTAAAAGAGAATTAATATAGAGGATAGCATTGCAATTTTAGACTTTTGATATCTAAATGTTTGTATTATAAACTTTTGTATATGGAAACATTGAATGTATCTGATATCATAATAGGTTCAAGATTAAAATGATTCATAGAATATAGCTTATTTTAATATTAGATTATTGGAAAAGCCATAACTGAATCTGTCCTGAACACAAAAACAAAGGAAATATTAAACATTAATTCATACCCATCAGAATTATTTCTATAGCAATTCTAGATCCCAATTCTTTTTACAAAACAGATTGGGAAACTCACTAATTTCCTTTAATAATATCTTCTGGATCTATAATTTATTAGCCCCAATCCTTATGTGAATTGCTTATTATTAACCATACCGCATCTAATAATGGTGCATGCTCTAAGTTTGTGTTCAGTTGAGCAATATAACATACTCAACAAACTGTAGTGCTGATGCATTCAGTCTGTGATGAAGAAAAGAGGACGTTCTAGTCATGAAATAGTTTGTGTTTTTTAATAGATTCCCCTCCACTTTTAATTTATAGATTAAATTCCATTTTAAAAATTTTTATTGACATTAGGGAGAGAGGAAGTGAAGGGGAAGAGAGCGAAACATCCATGTGAGAGAGAAACCTTGATCTTTTACCTCCCATACACACCCTAACCAGGATCAAATCTACACCCCAATTATGTGCCCTGACCAGAAGTGAAATCTTAGACCATTCAGAGCATGGGACAGTGCTCCAACGAACTGAGCCACACTGGCTAGGGCTCAATTAATTAAAAATAAAAGCCTTTATCATATCATCTTCATGTGAGGTTAATAATATGTTTAGTATTACAACATAAGGATAAGTCATTTTGTTCTAAGATTGAAAGCTGATGGCTTTCAGGGAGCCCTTTTCATTGCAACTTCATTGCAAATTAATTTTCTTGAGCATACACATTAAAATTATTTATTACATTTCTTCCATTTTATATTTAGGCAAATACCTTTTAAGAATTTAATAAAGAATCAAAAAAGTAGCATGGTTTCATTGCTTAGTATTGATCCGATCTTGGCAAATGAATTAGCTATCATTTTGGTACTTGTTTCTGGGCTGCTTTCTAAATCAATTTTTGTCCCAGAAATTTTGCAGTATTTTAAGATGTATTTGAATAGCAAAATAAACAAAATATACTCCACTATGAGGATAAAGCAGAGCTGTTAATGCCAGCTATTAGGAATGCCACTGTAAAATCCTTTGGGAACATTGACAACCTACTTCTATTGATAGCAAAACATCTGTGCAGAGTTCCTACTTTAGAACCAATTATAAAAGAGTAGACAGTAAGGTGCTCTGGGAAAGTACTGGAATGAATTGGCACAATATTTGTCAGGCTAAGGTGACCAGGGCCCTGACAGGCTCATCAGGGGACAGGAATAAGAGGGTGAATCCTTGAGCTGAAAGCAAGATTGAATCTGTGCAAGTGACCCAAAGTACTGTTGAATAGGAAAGCAGTGTATGGCATCGGGAGAGCCTGCCAAGGTGCGGGTTCAGGCTGGTAAAGGATTATCCCAAAAGAAGCTTGAATGTGGAAGATGGTAATCCAATCATGGCTGCTGAGGGTAGAGGAAATCCAGAAGATTAGCTAAAGGAAGACAAGAATTTAGGTACTAGACAAAGACACACAAGCATTCAAAAATGGTAGAATAAAATAACTCAATTTTTAAAAGTAGAGTATAAATGTTTGGATATAGAAGCAGGTCAAAACTCAGTTACTGCTCTGGATGTTTAAGATTAAGAATGGAACAAAGAATAAAATTGATTTGGTTTTTATCCACCAGAGAATAGATTTCACACATCGATATGTTCCCCCTAAGTACAAAAACTGAAAATTTGGGGTTGACAAACAGAATTCTTAGAATGGTCATTAGACCCCTCTGTGTGATACTAATCTAGCACTTCATCACTATCATAACTTTAGTAGAAAAATCATCCACGCTTTGGGGATGATTTGGAGTTTTCTCACGGCCCCAAATATAACACATTCCTTTTCACCAGCATGGCTTGTTTTTGGATTTTCCCTCTGCCTGGAAAGCTAAACTTTCATTTTCAACTTATCTGCGTTCTATTCTTCATCTCTTCATCTCCAAATAACTACTAAATAAGTTTCCATGAATAGCTTCACCTGTAAGACGTCAGTAAGGAAAGTATGAAAATACACTAAACTACTCTTCATGAGTTTCACTGAACTGAAAATTTCCAAATTGTTGTACCTTTGAATTACTTGATGTTTTGACATGTCTGTGTTCCTATGTTTGACTGGTCAGAGATCTAAAAAAAATATGATGAAATCTTTTTTGATCTCCTTTGTTGAACATCTGAAAAAGTTTACTTAGCATGTGGTAACAATTTTAATTTGGGAGCATGCTGATAATAAAAAGATGTGTGTGCATGCATGCATCTACAAGTTAAAAATGAGTTCACATATATTTCTTCTTTGCATTCAGCTTGCCTAACTTTGTTTTTATAAAGTGAACTATTAAGCTTGTGGCTTTGGTAACTAAATGCAGAGTAAATAAAGTATGAGTCAATCAAAGATTTTGATAGCATCTATGCATAATACCTAGTAATTTTGTGTAATTGTTGCATCTGCTCTAACATGCTTATATGACATGTTAGTGAAAATGTCATATGCAGTGCCTACTAATTAGCCATTCAAGAAAAATAACAGTTACTGAAATGATAATATACAATATTCTATACTTGAAAAACCTTGCATTCACTTGTACTTGCCTTGATTTCTTACAGTGTTTTCCAAATAACATATATCTTCTTTTACTAAATTCCATATGATATGTGAAATGTAAGGAAAATAGCACATGCATACATCTAGAAAGTATGGTTCACTTAGATTATTTAATGTTTTTTTGAGAAAGACTAACAAATCATAATACCTGATAATGTATTATATTGCTATTTTCTGTTGATAATATCATGAAGAAGAGTCATAATATATGCAGAGGTAAGGCTTTATTATCTCATGCCAGGTATTGTGTGATTTCAAAAGGATTTCGTTTTTCATTACTATACATACTTGAGGCCTGGTGCCTCAGCCCAGCCTGCACCCTCTCACAGTCTGGATGCCTTGCTCCTTACCTCCTGCCTGCTGGCTCCTTACTGCTCCGCTCACTGCTCCTTAGCACTGCTGCGGAGGTGGGAGAGGCTACCACCACTGCTGCTGCGCTCGCAAGCCATGAGCCTGGCTTCTGGGTGAGCGGTGCTTCCCCTGTGGGAGAGCACTAACCACCAGGGGGCAGCTCCTGCATTGAGTGTCTGTCCCCTGTTGGTCAGTGTGCATCATAGCAACTGGTCATTCCGCCCTTTGGGCAATTGGCATATTAGGCTTTTATGATATAGGATATAGTCATGCATTTTATATATACAGGTGAAGCAAAAGTAGGTTTACAGTTTTGAATATGCAAAACACAGAGTTTATTCTTGTATTTATTATTAGTTACTAGAGGCTCGGTGCACGAAATTTGTGTGTGGGGGGTATCCCTCAGCCTGATCTGTACCCTCTCCAATCTGGATCGCTTGGATCAGACCTAAACCGGCAGTTGGACATCTCTCTCAGAATTTGGTACTGCTGGCTTCTTAACACTTGCCTGCCTGCCTGCCTGCCTGATTGCCCCTAACTGATTCTGCCTACCAGCCTGATAGCCTCCTAACCAGTTCCCTGCTGGACTGATTGACATCTAACTACTCCCCTGCCAGCCTGATCACCCCAACTGCCCTCCCCTGCTGGCCTGATCACCCCCTGCTGGCCTGATTGCTCCCAACTTGCCTGCCCTTCAGGCCTGGTCACCCCCAACTGCCCTCACCTGCCAGCCTGATCACCCCTAACTGCCCTCCCCTGCAGACCTGGTCCCCCCTAACTACCCTCTTCTATAGTCCTGATTGCTCACACTGCCCTCCCCTGCCGGCCATCTTGAGGTGACCATCTTGTGGTGGCCAACTTGTGGCGGCCATTTTGTGACAGCCATCTTGTGATGACATGAGGGTGGTCATCTTGTGGTGGCCATCTTGTGACAACATTGCGGGGGCCATCTTGTGATAATGCCACGTGATGCCACATAAGTTTTTATTATATAGGATTGTGTAATTTTCCAAAAGAACAACTGTAAATCTACTTTTGACCTGCCCTGTATTTTCAAGATTATGTTTCTGATTTGTCGTAATGGTGGTCTTTGTGAGAAACTGGTTAAAAAGAACTTGATCCTTTTGGGTATAGAATTTAACATTTTATTAGGTTACTTAATTACTATTATCATCACTGTTCTTCCTACCTGCCTCCAAATCTACTTTTTTTTTTAAAGTGGCTGAAGAGTGACTTTTAGTTATTCCTGATTAATTACATCTTCTTTTGGGGTCATACTCAATATTGCATTTGAGTAATGAAGGTTCAGAAGCAGACTGAAATATGTCTGGCCAGGGTAGGGTTATAAGGGGTAGTACAGCTCCATTATGTCAGTGTTGGGTAGCAGAACTCTAATTATGGTAGGCTACAAGCCCTCCCATTCCATGTATAAATTTATAGAAATATGAGTTTTTACACTTGATCTTAGCCAAAAGGCCAGGAAGCAATAGCAATATGGAGTTTTAAACTAAAGATAATAGATGGGTTTATTGAAAATAACTGGACCAATGATGTTGAGTAAAACACTATAAAGTATATCCTCAATGATACTTATTTTTGCATTTGTGTTTAATTGACACTGGACTAGGAATTAAGAATTTATCAATGAACAATAACCATGACCCTAACTTCTGAAAGCTTTGGTCTTTGGGAGCCTCATTTAAACATGTTACAGTTATTGGATCTAAATTTAGGTAGTAGGATTCTGGCTGATTCCAGAGTACACAGCATAGAAGGGGTACCTGTCCCAGACTTTTAGAGAGGGAGGAAATCCTTCAAGGGGAAGTGCTGCCAGTGTTGTGAAGGGGAATAAGTAGTAAGAACTAGCAAGCTAAGCAAAAGGAACACATGAGGTGAAAAGTAGTTCAATTGGTTGGAGAGTATAAGGGATAGAAAAATGAAAGATTAGATTGTAATAAGAGAGGTCACTGTATCACTTATAAACTCTGCTGTAGATCAAGAGTGCGGAACCTATTTTCTGCCAAGGGCCATTTGTGTATTTATAACAACATTCACAGGCCATGCAGAATTGCCGACCTAAAAATTAGCCTGCTCTGTTTAGTCAAACATTTAATTAACTCACCCCTAAATGTCTTGGCAGGGCCAGACCAAATGATTTCATGGGCCTTATACCATCCATGGGCCGAACGTTCCCCACCTCTGCTGTAGACATTGGACTCTCTTCCAAATGAAATGAAAAGTTATTTAGATTTTAACCAAGGTAGTGATATTTTTCAAATATGCATTTAGATGGCATGCTCCTGTAGAGGGCACACTTTGGAGATATAAAGAGATAGTTGCTATAAGCCAGTCAGGAGAAAGAATGGAGCTATGAGCAACTGTGGGCTTCAGCAAAGTGGACAGATGGAGAGTTGATCAGAATTAAAATTAACAGGATTTGGTAGTAGATTGAGGGGACCAGACAGTAGCCTGGAAGAGGAGCAATATTTAGTACAATAGAATTAGTGAAAGTTAGGAGGAATAGATGAGGAGGAGGAGGGTGGTAAAGATTAGAAGTAGAGATTTGGATACAGTTAGTTTGAGATGCCTATGGAACATTGAAATGAGGATGAGTAAAGTAGCTCTTAGGTAAATTGGCTTGAGGTATTCATGTTTTCTGTTTGGTAGTAGTTACATTATAAATTAAGCATGTGTGTGTGTGCGCACATGTATACACAGTGTATGTACATACTGTGTGTGTACACTAATTCAATAGAGTTCTGTTATTGAATTTCAGACTCTCATTAGTCATGTATTTTAGCCAGATGGTGACTAAGACATATGTCTCCCCCCTTCATCTATAGGGAGGTATTTCTTATTATTTTGGTGTGCTGTGTTCCAATAATTAGATAAATAATGATAAATGACCAACATATGAATATCTGCCAGGTGGCAAGCATGATCTCAAACATGTTACCTAAATTATTTCATTTAATACTAATTTCCACCACACGAGGTAGCTACTACCATTATCATCCACATTTGGTAATGATGAGTAGATAGAAGGAGCAGTGTAACTTAAGATTGCATTGCTAATATGTGGTAAAGGTGGGATTTAAATGTAGACCACTTGATGTGTCAAAATTTATTCCATGGATTTGAAGTTCAGATTTAATTTTGCCTCCATTAGTGCATTTAAAGAGGTTGCTCTTCAACAGTGGTTTTTCCTTCCATGTGTGAAGGATCAAAGGTATGCTCCATGCTCATGTGTCTCCTCCCAGCTCTTTGGGTTATGCCTTATTGCCTACCCCATTAGTTCCTTCAGTAATGAAGTCTGACTTCCATGTGAGCCTGAACTGAACATTCTCTTCCATTTGCAAAAACATAGACTCTGAAAAATGTTCTAGTTGACACTTTTAAACTCAGCAGCTGTGGACTAGCTTTTCCTCCTTTTGAGTTCAGGATTATAATACTGTATTTTAACTCCTTTTTAAAGCTTTTTATAAATAATTATAAATCATGCTCATGTTTATATTTGTGTCTCCCACCAAGCATGTGTGGTGCTTGAAGGAAGTGACCTTAGCATTTTCTATCTTCTCATAATATTTTATGTGATATTATAACAAAGATGGTGTGTGGTTGCCTGTCTTGGTGTTACTTAAATATGCAAAACTCTTTATGAAGGCTGCGAAGTGTTCAAGTTTTCTATCAAAAAACATGCTCCTGCCCTAACCGGTGTGGCTCAGTGGATAGAGTTTAGGTCGGTGGACTGAAAGGTCCCAGGTTCGATTGTGGTCAAGGGCATGTAATTTTGTTGCAGGCACATCCCCAGTGCGGGGTATGCAGGAGGCAGCTGATCGATGTTTCTCTTTCATTGACATTTCTAACTCTCTATCCCTCTCCCTTTTTCTCTGTAAAAAATCAAGAAAATATATTTAAAAAAAACACATGCTCGTTAAACTAAGAAGTTATACATTTTCTGTTATGGGAGGGGAAAGCAGTAATTTTGGTCCTTGAGAATATGTTAGAAAAGAGTTTATTATTTTCATTAAAAAATAGGTTTTTTTGTTGTTTTGTTGATGATTTCTTTTGCTGTGCAGAAGTCTTTTATTTTTATGTAGTCGCATTTGTTTATTTTATCCTTAGTTTCCATTGCCCTAGAAGCTGTATCAGTGAAGATATTGCTTTGGTATATGGCATATGTCTGAGATTTTGCTGACTGTGGATTCCTCTAAGATTTTTATGGTTTCCTGTCTTATGTTTAAGTCCTTTATCCATTTTGAGTTTATTTTGTGTATGGTATAAGTTGGTGGTCTAGTTTCAATTTTTTTGCATGTATCTGTCCAATTTTCCCAACATCATTTATTGAAGAGACTGTCTTGACTTCATTGTATGCTCTTGCCTCCTTTGTCAAATATTAATTGAGCACAGTGGTTTGGATAGATTTCTGGGTTTTCTATTCTATTCTATTGGTCTGTATGTTTGTTCTTGTGCCAGTACCAGGCAGTTTTGAGAACAGTGGTTTTGTAATACAGCTTGATATCTGGTATTGGGTTACCTCCAAATTTGTTCTTCTTTCTCAGGATTTCTGCAGCTATTCGGGGTCATTTTTTATTCCAGATGAATTTTTGGAGAGTTAATTCTAGGTCTGTGAAATATGCCATTTTTTATTTTAATGTGGAGTGCATTGAATCTCTAGATTGCTTTGGGTAGTATGGACATTTTAATGAAGAAAGCTCACTGTAGGGAGAACAAATTGGCCAGTGTTATCTCTGATAAGGGTTTAATCTCCAACATTTATAGGAAACTCATACAACTTAACAAAAGGAAGATAAACAATCCAATCAAAAAATGGGCAAAGGACCTAAATATATACTTTTCAAAAGAGGACATACAGAAGGCGAAGAGACATATGAAAACATGCTCCAAATCACTAATCATCCGAGAGATGCAAATCAAAATGATAGTGAGGTACCATCTGACATCTGTAAGAATGTCTATCATACATAAACCAACAAATGAGAAGTGCTGGCGAGGATGTGGAGAAAAAGGAAACCTTCTCCACTGCTGGTGGGAATGCAGACTGGTGCAGCCACTGTGGAGAACAGTATGGAGTTTCCTCAAAAAAACTAAAAATGGAATTTGCATTTGACCCAGTAATCCCATTTCTAGGAATATATCCCAAGAAACTAGAAACACCACTCAGAAAGGATATATGCACCCCTATGTTCATAACAGCACTATTTATAATAGCTAAGATTTGGCAACAGCCTAAGTGCCCATCAGTAGATGAGTGGATTAGAAAACTTTGGCACATCTACACAATGGAATACTATGCTGCTGTAAAAAGGAAGGAACTCCTACCATTTGCAACAGCATGGTTGGACCTAGAGAACATTATGCTAAACGAAATAAGGCAGTCAGAGAAAAATAAATATCGCATGATCTCACTCATTTGTGGAATATAATTAACAACATAATCTGATGAACAAAAACAGATCCAGAGACAGACAAGCATCAATCAGACCATCAAAACTCAGAGCTTCCCTGAGATTAGAGGTAAGGGAGAGAGATCAACCAAAGGACTTGTATGGATGCATATAAGCCTAACCAATGGACACAGACAGCAAGGGGGTGAGGGCACGAGTGGGGTGAGGGGGATAACGGGGAGGGTAAGGACACATATGTAATACCATAATCAATAAAGGGGGGAAAAGAAATAGCTTTCTGTTTACAAATTTTTCTTGTATAATTGTCAACTTTGTAGTTGAAGAACTATGGTTAGTTCTGTACAATTTTATTTTGAATAGGTATTGGGAGGAAATGTTACTTTTTTACAGATCAAATTTTTTTTTCTAAAAATAAAAGTGTAAATGATACATCAATGGTTTGAACACATGGCATAATTTCTATTAAATAATTTTCATTAAGGATGGTTTCCAGTTAAATCTGAGTGCAATACTAGATTAATTGTGATACTTTCCTGAAAAATAAAATTAAAATGAGTCATTTGAAGTTATTTATTTACAAAACTCCCAGAATATAGTCACTGGCAAAGAATGCCATTGCTGTCATTTTTCTCTTTTTATTCAGCACACTGGTTTTGACTGTGCCTTTTGGAGTAACTTAGGCTTACATTTCCTCCTTGTAAAATAAATGTTTTCCACACAACTCAAGTTTTATAGTCTTTTATTAGAAATAGAGGCCCAAAGCACAAAGATTCGTGCAAGAATGGGCCTTCCTTCCCCTGGCTGCTTGCACTGCATTCGTTCCGGCTCGGAGCCGCCTTTCTGCCTTCCCACACTGCCCAGAAGCCTGGAGCAGCTGTGGCATCCCACCCCACCCCCGGCTGCTCTGTGCCTGCATTTGCAAGTTAACCTGCCATCTTTTGGGGGCTTAATTTGCATACGCATTCCTGATTGGCTGGTGGGCATCGAGAAGGTACAATTTGCATCTTTCTCATTTATTAGTGTAGATTGTACTTAAAATTTTTAAATAACAACAATGACAGTAAGCATTTATATAGTGTTTATTTTATGTTAGGCACTGCTCTGTTTTACCTGTTTTAATTCTGTATAATTCTCATAGTAATCCAATGTAGTGGGCATTATGGTTATGATTTCCATTTTATCGACAGGGAAATTGAGACATGGAGAAATAAGTGACCTGCTTAGGGAGCACTACTAGCTCAAGTTAGAGTCTGAATTCCAGTCCAGACATGATGGGAGCAAATCATTGACTGAAGATTGAGCCTGCAACTGAGGCATGTGCCCTGACCAGGAATCAAACTGTGACTTCCTGGTTCATGCAGACAGGTGGGAATGCAGACTGATGCAGCCATTATGGAAGACAGTATGGAGTTTGCTAAAAAAAAAACAAACCTAAAAATGGGGCTTCCATTTGACCCAGTAATCCCACTTCTAGGGATATATTCCAATAAACTAGAAACACCAATTCGAAAGGATATGTGCACCCCTATGTTCATGGCAGCAGCCACTGAGCCACACCAGCTGGGCATATGATTCCCATTTTTAAAGATGAGTTACTTAAAAATAATTCTATGCTTTAAAATTTAAGATAATCTAGTATTCCCTTGAAGAAAAAAATGTTTCAATGATTTGATTACTAGTATTTTGGTCATAAAAAGTTGCCTGTGTTAACGGAAAAAAAATTTGAATATCAGTTGACACAGATGGATAAAACTGAGTCTGTTTAAATTTTTTAAAAAGCTACTTATTTTTTAGTTTTTACCTCTCCTCCACCTCCTATCTAAAATTTAGTATATCAGCCAGCTTATGTGACTCATGGTTGAGCATTGACCCATGAACCAGGAGGCACTGTTTGATTCCCCATCAGGGCACATGCCTGGGTTGCGGGCTTGATCACCAATAGGGGGTGTGCCAGAGACATCCTGTGGATAATCCTCTCTCACCATTGATGTTTATAGCTCTCCATCCCTCTCCCTTCCTCTCTGAAATATATAAAAATATATTTTTAAAAATTTTAATAAAATAAAATACAGTATATCTTTGCCACAAACATGTTCACCTACTCCGATGTCCTTAGAAGGTATTAGTAATTAAACCAATTACTATTAATGATTTATTTGTCACACAGAACAGAGAGAGAACTTGACCTGCCATACTTGAACAGGAAAAAAAAAGATCGTGAATCATCTATTTGCAGTTAGACACCACAGTTAGCAAGTGTATTTCCTCCTACATACCATCAAACTTTAGGAGATATTTGATGATTATTCTTAGTAATTCTAAATATAATCTGAGGATTTCAATTAAAGTGTTCATCAAAATTACCTATAGAATTCTTTTTTTAATGCAGGAACCAGGTTCCAATCCCCAAATAGTATATAGCTAGTAACTTTAATAGACATGAGTATCTTTTTGTTTTTTTTAACTCCATAGGAGTTTTCATTATGCACTCATGGCTAAAAAAACCAACAAATTAAAATGAAGTTTTAGACTCTGATGAACTAGCATTTAAATTCTACCTCCATGAATTACTAACACTAATAACTAAGTTGTAGGTAGAGCACAGGAGGTTTATCTCGGTGCAGTGGCTGATGCAATGCTGTGAGCACACTCCAGCAATTCAGATCTTTCTGGCAAACCAGGAAGATGGCAACGCCCGCCTGAGCCCCTCCTAGAGCCAAGTACACAGTACCCCAACCTTTACGCTCATTGGCTCCATAATAAGATGTTTCATGATTGGCCACCTCTGCTATAAATACTGCTGTACTTCCTCAATAAAATTAGACCTGCGTCACAGAACCTGGTCTCCAGAGTTGTGCATGCAAGCGTCCTAGCGCTAGGGGCTCCGTCGTCCTCACCCCTGGGAGACCCCCTGCTTCACTAAGTTAACTTGCTACCTATAACCCCTGTTTTTCATATATAAAATATTAGTATTATTACTTTATTTCCTAAGATTGTTTCAGAGATTAAGTGTGTTCATATACAGTAAGAACTCAGCAAAGCAAGTCATAGAGTAAATGCTCAATAAATGGTTAAATATATTTAATATTGATTTGTTTTAGGTGATATAAAATGTTGAGGAGGGAATGAGGCCACTTTAGAACCTGCCTTTGGTGGAATCCCCATTTACGTTATTGTACTCATCAATGCTATAGTGATGACCAAGATAAGAATATTCCTTTCTTTTTGAAGCACAGGCTGCTCATACCCTCACTGCCTGACAGCTTTCCTCTTGCTATTGTCCGTTCAGCCCTGGCAGCACTTGGATGCACCCAATCCATGACTGCATAATTACTTGTAAAATTGCTTGTTACCAAATTTTGCTACTTCAGCAGCTCTCTATTTAATAATGCCACATTAGTGGATAAAATCATATTTTAAAACTTGTAACATTTGCAAGAATGACAGGATGATGAAAACAAAGAAACACATTCCAAACCAAAGCTAAACTCCGCAGCGATTGTGCTGTCTAGTCTTGTTTATGGAAAAGACACCTACCATCACCACATTCAATTATGAGACAAATTCTATCAGCATCTCTTAGTACTAGGCTTTAGAGCAGATGGTAGGGCATAGTTTTCCACAGCCAGGTCCCAGGACTCATGCAATCCTGAGAAGTTGAAAATATTCTACATGAAAGTCGACTCCCCAGGGCCAGAGGGAAGTTGAGCGCATGGCCAGCAGATGAAACCCTGTGGAGATCCCCTGCAGCACACCCTGAAGCAATGCAACCTCACAATAGGTAGCTGGGGCACCTGCAGCTGAAGGGGCTTCAGGACAGCAGTCAGGGAGGGCTCAGCTCCTTTGGAGTTTAGAGCTTAGCTCTTGTATCCTGGAGACGAGCTGGCAGGAGCAGATGCACCAGCAGCCTCTAGGTGGGAATTACAGCCACAAGAGAACACTGTACATTGACGATATAACAATTGCATAGAATGCAGCTACATAAAACTTTTATGGATGTATTTCTATCCTCATCACAGTTTTGCAAGCAAGATATTAAACCAATTTTGAGGATATGGAAATGGATGGATAAAGAGATTAGTGACATGTCAATAACACACGAGTACAAAAGGTTGACATAGCAGAGGCAGATACAGAATTTCAGGAGTGTGAAGCTCATGAAAATTTCAGAGTCTTTGTTAACAAAATGATTCAGTACAAGAATGGATGTTCAAGGCTGTTGTTGGAGCTTGTGTCAGTGAAGGGCCTTGAAGCTTAAACTCTATTGGAATCAGAACAAATCCACTGTTTGTCATTGGTTTTTAAAGTTGGTGACTTTCCCAAAGCATAAATACCAGAGTCAGGTGTTGAGTTGTGATTGTGGAGATTATATATATATATATATATATATATATATATATATATATATATGAAACAAAGGACTCTTCTGTGCCATGTTGCTCTTCTTATGAGATAATTTAGCATTTAAATGTATTTTTATATTAATCTACAAGGTAGTATCATAAACAACTATTAATATTATCATGATTCTCCTGACCTTGTGCTTAACACAGACATGTGCCTGTAAATGAAGGAATATAAGAAGAAAGTGGCGCTTTCAGGGGGAATGGTACTGGCAAGGAAGTAGAGCGCAGGCCCTGCTGGCTATGTATTGAGCAGCTTTCTGCCCTTTAATCTTGCTGACAGACCTTCAGTTTTGATTTGGTGTGTCTGTCCTTCCACTAGAGGATTTGGGGGAAGACAGTCCTCTCACTGGCTCTAGGGTAAATCCCATTTTCTTAACAATAATTGGTCACAAAAATGGAGGTTGACCCATTTCTCATTAAGGAAATAGAAAGAAATGTCTGATGAGACTACTTGGAAAGGATGAGATGTATCATTTTGTATCATTTCTACTTATGCAACCTAAAATTACAGCAGCTATCTTTCAATGATAACGGGGAAGTAAATCCAAAGTTGACTATTGGAGAGTGGGAAGATGAAGGAACCTGGATGCTCAAGGACAGTGCTGAATGGAGAAAGGTCTAGTACTAGAGTTTCCTTACTTCAAGACTTTTTGTTTGGTTTGCTAATACTCTTTCCTTGTGGATTGATTCAATAGAGCAGGTACATTGACAATTTGGAGCTGAAATAGTTAAGGCAATGGACCATGCATTCTAATTTGAGTAGGAGAAACTGTAAATCTAGGAGAGGAATGATATGAAAAGAAAGAAAAGAGTTGGAGTGGCATCTATGATCTGGATGTTTGAATAAGTTTTAGTGTCCTGACACCAGGTATAAAAAGAGAAATAAACTGGGAAAAGATTGTCTGTCATAAGTTTAATAACTTATCTTTTAAAGTTCACACGGCTTCCAGTCTCTTCAGCGTTTATGGTTTGTGAACATTGGAGGACAGGCTGCAATGGAGTAGAGATTAAGATCATTATAAAAGTTTAACAAAAAGCTAGGACTTTTGCATGAGTCATTTGTCTAGCTGCTGAGCTAGAACAGGCTATTGATAAAATTTGGGAAGGTGTGGGGAGTATATATGTTATTGGGTTGTCCAACTCCTGGTACAACAGAGGGCATGGTTAAAAGTATGATGAGAAGCAATAGGTATCTAGTTTCCTGTATGGATAGTTTGGGTTGTAAAGTGGGAGGGAAAGCTTTTTCCTTGAGAGTATAAAATTGATGAACTAAAAGTCGCAGAGAGCTCACCAGGAAATGTTAGCACTCCTTCCTAGCATTAGGAAAATGACTGGGTGAAAGCCTTCCAGTGCTCTCAGGTTAACTAGATTTTATTTAAGACAAGAGGGTATGAAGAGTGTGGAAGAGATTGAAGATAAAGGGCAAGCCATGCATAATTTCCCAAAGGATGCAGTAAAAATAGATGGTGGAGAATTTTTGATAATGACACCTATAATTTATGTTTTAAAGGTGTGCTTTGTTTTTACTTATCTGTGAAATATTATCAAGTCTGCTTAAAATGTCAACACAAATTATTATTACTGACAATGAATCCATTGCTTCTTTATTCCAAGGTGCTGAGAGATTATGGAAAACTACTCATTCTTATTCATTAAAAGATTAGCTCATATTTGAACCCTAATATCATTGGCAAATTTGAGCCAAAAGTTGAAGTCCAAATTAATGCTTTTGAAATGAGAATGCTATTATCAATATCTTAGCTTTAATTTCTACCTTTATTTTTATCATTAAAAGTAATAATCTTGCTCTTATTCATTTCAGTCCCCTGGAACACAAAGCCTGTGAGGACTTGTTGAATTTTTTTTTTATGTGGTCTATTTTGCCAAGATTGATCGCCCCCATTAGAAATACATTTTAGCACTTTATTTAAACTTACTAAGTAAGTTTATTATTTTGGATGACAATACTGATTTTCATATCTTGGTATTTGGGCCCAGTCCATATTATGTTAGTGAAATGAGTCCATTCATAGTTCTTTTCCTGTAAGTTCTTTTCCTATTCTCCTATATATTATAATTAGATGTGACATTAAAATTTTATAATGTGAAATCTTGTCTAATTCTAACTGTAATATATTTATATAATGATGAAATTATAGAGTAGCTTAGAAATGTATTTTTCTAATTCTTCAATTATTGTTTAATGTCTTATAATTTAGGGTTTTGTTTAGCTATGTCAGTTTTGCCAATTAGAATAAACTCTAATATTTTATAATTGTATAATCAAATGTACTCAAGACTTCCATTGCTTTTTAAAAAAAACAAAACACAAATACACAAAACCAAAAATAGTAAACAATCAGATAATTTTGAGTTATTTCAAAAGTCCTGGGACAGGACTTTTTTCGGAAGAAATTAATGTAATAAATGCTTCTTAAAACTAAGCAATGTTATTAGACTAAAAGAGAAAGCTGAATTTGGATATCAGAAATCTAATTATTTTAATTGCCAACACTGGATATTTCAGGTTCTAAGAGTGACCTTCTGAAGTCTACTTTTTAAACTTGTCCTGAAATCAGTACATGTGAATATTGTAGATAAAACTCACATATAAGTAATAAATCAGATTTTTACCATGAATCAACAGACAAAAATCAACCCTATCAAAGTAAAAGTAGTTATGGTTATTATGTACC
The DNA here is from genome assembly GCA_004026665.1 of Murina feae. Taxonomy (NCBI): domain Eukaryota; kingdom Metazoa; phylum Chordata; class Mammalia; order Chiroptera; family Vespertilionidae; genus Murina; species Murina feae. The sequence goes on along the minus strand of PVJC01021938.1, from coordinate 5,603 downwards.
TTGGATAAACTCATTCCCTTTAATAAATCAGTAACATCTTCCTTTAAAAAATCATATGAGATTATTTAAAAAATTCTGAAATACTTCAACTAAATAAATGGTATGTGATTTTGACTATATTAAATATGATTTTATGTATGTTCTATTCCAAGGACTCATCAAACGTACTTGCTATCTTTAATTTTAATTGTAAATTTTTAGATGCTAGATCAAAAGAGATAACATTATGAATAGTCTTATTACAACATACTTAAAATACTAGTGTATGCCTATAGGAGTGCTAATGAGTTTATTATATGTTACTGAATTAAACAAACCATCATATAATCTAATAAAAGAGTAATATGCAAATTGACCATCACCCCAAGACACATAAGCTGCACCCACCAGCCAAGCCATGCCCACCAGCCAATCAGAGTGGCTGTATGCAAATTAAACCAGCCAAGATGGAGGCCAGCAGCCACGGAGCTAGAGTAAACAGGAGGCATCAGTTGCAACTGCCTGACGAGGCCAGTGGGCCTCTGCTCAAGCAACAATGTTTCAATTATAGAAGCCATGGAGCTGAAGCAAGCAGGAGGCTTCTGTTGTCTGCCTAGGCCTTGGCTGAAGGTAACAAAGTTTCAATTGTAGAAGGTAAATAAACCCCAGAAACCTGATTCCAGCCAGCCTCGCTGGGACCTTGGGTCAATGGGAGCTGTGGGCAGCCTGAAATGGCCCTCAGCTCCTCACCCAGGCTGGCCACACCCCTATGGGGTGAGGGTCCCCACTGGGGGTGCTTGGCCAGCCTGCAAACAGCCATCAGCCCCTCACCAGGCATGCCAGCAGGTGGACATCCTCCAAGGGGTCCTAGACTGCGAGAAGGCACATGCCAGGCTGAGGGACCCCTCAAGTGCACAAATTTTTGTGCACCGGGCCCCTAGTGTTTAATAACTTAGGCCTCTGATTCTCAAAGCCTGTTTTTGTGGCATGCAGCATCTGTGTCACCTGGGGGCTTCTTAGAGATGAGATTCTTAGGTCCTCCTCTAGGACTGACTCCATCAGAAGACCTCTTCATGGGTCCCAGTCTGTGTTTCATCCAGTCATCTAGGTGGTTCTAATCATAAGCTGAAGTTTAAGAGCCACTAATTTAAGATTCTAGCCCTGGAATTGCACAAGCCTAATTAATTTCAAATCCTGGTTTGTTCACTTATTAACTCTGTGACTTTGAGTTAGTTCCTTAGCTTCTCTAAAACTTGGCTCTCACGTTTGTACAATAATAAGATAATAATACCTACCTCACAGCGATATCATGAGGATTGAATTCTATCTAATAATCTAATAAAGAGGTAATATGCAAATTGTCCATTACTCCAACACACAAGATGGCCGCCCCCATGTGGCACAAGATGGCCACAGGGGAAGGCAGTTAGGTGGGACAGGCCTGAAAGGGAGGGCAGTTGGGGGCAATAAGGCCTGCAGGGGAGGGCAGTTAGGGGCAATCGGGCTGGCAGAGGAGCAGATAGGCATTGATCAGGCTGGCAGAGGAGTGGTTAGGGGCAATCAGTCAGGCAGGTAAGCAGTTGGGAGCCAACAGTCCTGGATTGTGAGAGGGATGTCCTACTGCCCGTTTAGGCCTGATCCCTATGGGCCTAACACATACTAAGCACTCAATAATAATTTTAAAAATAGTATCAAATAATTATTGAAATTAACTGAATCTTGTTTTATAAAACAGCTTCATAAATATATTTTTATGGTATTTACTGCACCATTTTAAACTTAATTGCATTAAATAAGTGGCCATAAAAATAATGTCACTTTTTAAAGATATATGTAATCAAACTTATGGGATAAACACTATTATATTAACCTTACTTTTCAAAAGAGGAGGAGGATAAGTTATCCTTAGCTGAAGGATAAGGGAAGTCAAACAGCAAAGTAAGTAGTAAATATTGGAACCAATTTCCTATCGGGAAGTCTGGCTATACCAGTAGGTCTTGAGCTCTTACCTGTTTCTCTTTGCCGATTGTGTGTATTTTCAAAATAAATGTAGTTCACATTCATTTAATTTATGTACCTTTGATGGAATAAGTGTTTTATAATGAGAACTACCTGTTTTTATTGGCACTTTAAAAAAAATACTGATTCTGATTTTGATAAAGTTGTTGAAACCCAACAGCCCTTTTTGAAATACTGCCTGTGTGAATTATGGTGAGGTAAGAAGGAAGCAAAATAAAAGATCTGTGATTTGAAAAGGGCATTTATATAGTCATTAGGTTTTGTCAGACAAAGCTAAATGAATGCAGGTACACAGAGGATAAATCTACACTGTTAACATTATTCTGCTACAATGAAACTATGAGGTGGATAGATGTGGAAATTACTAAGGCTAAGAAATCCATGGAATAATCATAATCAGGTTTATCTTATGCCAGATTGTAAAAAAAAAAAAAAAAAAAAAAGGAAGTGATAAAGTAATTTCCTTAATTATTGTGAAGTGAGGAATTGAATCATAGGCAGAATTTGTAAGATTTGTGTAATTGGCAAGTATACAAGACAGGTCTGTCTGAGGAATAGGAGGGATAAGAAGAAAGCAAAGACAATAAGAAAAAATTAAGCAACACACTATGCAGTGTTTTGAGGGGAGGGGAGTGATAGTAAAAGGATAAATATCAATACATTCTTAGGGGAAGGAAGAAAGTTTATGAGAATTTGGAGCCTCACAAGCAAGGATGCCACTTCACAGGTGGTTACGGCATTATTGAACTACTAGGGGCCCGGTGCACAAAAATTTGTGCACTCGGGGGCTCCCTCAGCCTGGCCTGTGCCCTCTCTGGGACCCCTCGGGGGATGTCCACCTGCTGGCATGCCTGGCCAGCCTGGGTGAGGGGCTGATGGCTGTTTGCAGGCTGACCAAGCCCCCCAGTGGGGACCCTCACCCCATGGGGGTGTGGCCAGCCTGGGTGAGGGGCTGAGGGCCGTTTTCAGGCTGCCCACAGCTCCCACTGACCCAATGTCCCAGCAAGGCTGGCTGGAATCAGGTTTCTGGGGTTTATTTATCTTCTATAATTGAAACGTTGTTGCCTTGAGCAGAAGCCTAGGCAGGCAATGAAGCCTCCTGTTTGCTTCAGCTCTGTGGCTTCTTTAATTGAAACTTTGTTGCCTTGAGTAGAGGCCCAGCCAGCTGAGGCAGGCAGTTTCCTCCAAACAGAAGCCTCCTGTTTGCTCTAGCTCTGTGGCTGCTGGCCTCCATCTTGGTTGGGTTAATTTGCATACAGCAGCTCTGATTGGCTGGTGGGCGTGGCTTGAGTGTCTTGGGGTGATGGTTAATTTGCATATTACTCTTTTATTAGATAGGATTTTCAGTTTGAATGGGGATAAATACAGAAATTAAAGAAAATTAAGAGTTTAATAATTAAGAAATAAAGAAATATAGAACAGTTTTTTAATTGTTTTAAACAGATTAAAGAATGAGAAATAGACCCATAAGAGTGAGTTCATTAATGTACCTCAAACATTTTATTACAGGACTAGAGGCCTAGTGCATGAAATCACGCAAGACCCAGACCCCTGCCATGCTGGCAGGACCCATCAATGCACCTCCTGGTGGCCACTCGTTTGTTCGTTTCAGCATTATGGCCACTGGCCTTTTATAATATAGATTATAATTTAATATTTTATAACTTTGAAATCTATGCAAAACATTTCTTCTCTAGGCAGTTCATACCCTGAGCACAGCTTGGCAAGTGGAGCTCAAGCCACATCCCAGACCCATTCTCTGTCTTTGCTGGGTGTACCTGTGCTTTGAGTCATCTGTGCCATTGTACCTGGTGACCCTGCTTTACTAACTTTTGAAACATTATAGAGTGGGAATCAAATTTAATAATTATCTAGATGAATATGCTCACATTGTAGATGAGAAAGTGAAGCCAAAGACAATAAAACCTCCCTAAATTATTGACTAAGTAACCCTGATCATCTCAGAGTTACTTAGTAAGGAATTAAGACATAAATATAATTTACTATCCAGTTTTAATTGTAATTAGTATAAAATAACTTTTATAAGATTTTTTTGCTGCTACTCTTTGTACACATACAATACATATTTATTTCCTATATAATGAGAAATTCTACCTTCATTTGTTCCTAATTCATTTTTAAGTTGATTGTGAGAAGTTTCCAGGTCAATTTTATTAATTTTCATCATTTATTAATTCACATATATAGTTATTATGCCTTGTATAATTAAACTGTATTACTTTTTTTTAGGCCATATAGCTAAACATTTTAAACCAGAAATTGACTTGTTGCCTGTCTGAAGTTAATGCCTATGCTCTAAATAATTTGTCTATTCTAGTTCTTTATGTGTTTGGTAATAAATATAAGTATGGCTAAGCTTTCTTTAATGTTTTGGAATGTGCCTTCAATGATTAGGGGGCTTTATATGGACATCTCATTTAGTTGTAACAATGAATAATTACTATTCTTTTTATTCTATAATAAGGAAACTGATGCCGTGAGTAGTAAGTGGGTGTATTGACCCTGAATCCACTCTCAAACTCAGCTAACCTAAGCTACAACTCTCAATCTCTGTATGACTAATCATTAATGTTTTGGTTACAATTGTTATATACTGATAATGCTTACATATGCTAGCATTTTTAAAGAATTATAAACCTATTATATGAAATAGCTTTCTGATTAATTAGGTACCATTCTCTAGCAATCACTCTTGATTTTTGTGTGTTTTTAAAAATATTTTATTGATTTCAGAGAGGAAGGGAGAGGGAGAGAGAGGTAGAAACATCAGTGATGAGAGAGAATAACTGATTGGCTGCCTCTCCCACTCTTGTTTTTGATGCTTAAAAACTTGAGTTAGTTCAAAGGCACTTAATATTTCATAGAACCATAATAATGTTTTATATTTCTCAAGTTACATTACATTTAAACATTGAGGAACAATGTTTTATTCATAATAATGTTCTGGTTTTGGACAGCAAGCTATAATTCAGCATGATTTAGTCTGGGACCAGATGTACTGGTTCACCAGGGAGAAGTCATTTGGTTGATCTCAGGAGTGCAGTCTTAGGAGATATGATACCAGCATTTTAGTTATTAACTAGTTGCATGTTAAAAGGTTAGGCATTTTACTGTTATTAACCTGTTTTTCCATATATAAAGTGATGGATTTATTCTTCTCACACTATTATTCCTTTAAGTCTGATTTTTTCCTGCAGTTAGGATATCCCAAATTCAGTACAAACAAAAAGTGTAATAGACATAATTTAATCTTGGATAAAGATAACACTTTAGAATCTTGAATTTCCTCAAAATCAAAATAATTTATCATTGTGCAGTAGCTGTTAAGAGCTGCTATTAATAGTGAATTCCTATTATAGTCAATAGTAATGTAATAACTATGTACGGTTATCTAACCACTATGCTGTACACCTGAAACTAATACAGAATATTATTGAATGTTAACTGTAATTGAAAAAAAATAGTTAATTCATATTATGGGAAAGAAAACTGAATTGATTTTTTTATTGGTTTGTTTTAGTGAAGGCTATTTTTTGTGATTTTACTTATAACAAACATTCATTTTTCAAATTCATTATTTTATT
>PVJC01021937.1:0-27811 GCA_004026665.1 Murina feae | reverse complement strand
CTATCAATCTAAAACAAATGGCAGGAGAATAAAGTCACTATTAGGATAAATAATATAAATTAAGTTGTCCCTGTATTGTTGTCTGTGTCTGAGTTTTTGTTTTTCTGGTTTGTTCACTTGTTGCTTTCAGTTTTATGTACCACACATGAGTTAAATCTTATAACTTTCTTACTTTTCTGTTAGAAGGAAGAGGGTGGGAAGGAGTAAAGGGTACAGAGATAAAAATATGGTGATGGAAGATTTGACTTTGGGTGCTGGGTATATAATGCAGTGCACAGATGATGTGTCATTAAGTTGTACACTATATAATTTTATTAATTAATGTCACCCCAATGAATTTAATTTTAAAGAGTTGCGCCCTAGCCAGTTTGGCATGGTGGATAGAGCATCAGCCTGCAGACTAAAAGGTCCCAGGTTTGATTTTGGTCAAGGGTACATGCCTGGGTTGTGGGCTTGATCCCCAGTGGGGGGCATGCAGAAGGCAGCTAGTCAATGATTCTCTCTCATCATTGATGTTCCTATCTCTCTCTCACTCTTCCTCTCTGAAATCAATAAAAATATATATATTTTTAAAAAGTTGTTATAATGAGGTATTGATTATAATATGGATCTATCTAAACTAATAAAAGCATAATATTGAAATTGACCATTTCTTTGGGATGCCTAAGCCACACCAACCAGCCAATCAGAGTGGCTGTATGCAAATTAACCCAGCCAAGGTGGAGACTGGCAGGGCAGCTCTGCACTGGGAGCCTCCGTGGCCGGCATAGCTGTGCCAGGTGTGTGAGCTCAGTGGGGGGGGGGTCCCCGCCCGGGGCCTCCTCGGGGTGTCCAGGAGTGCCCGTCCTGGGTCCACTGCCTGGCTCCGCCCCCCAGGGCCCTCTGCGGGGCGTCCAGGAGCAGCTGTCCTGGGTCTGCTGCATGGCTCCGCCCCAGGGGCCTCTTGGGGATTTGCGGGAGCACCCGTCTAGGGTCTGCTGCCTTCTTCTTCTTCCGCACACCCCCCCCCCCGGGGGGGTCTCTGCAGGGCGTGCGGGAGCATCTGCTGCACAGTGCAGAGCATCCAAAGCCAGTCCACTGCCTGGCTCCACCCCGGGTGTGTTTACTCAGCAGCAGGGCCCCACTGAGGGATCCTGCACCAGCATCTGCCCCTGACTCGCCACCCAGCTCTGCACCAGGTGTGTCCCCTCAGCATTGGGGGCCCACCAGGTGTGTGCGATTGTGGGCCCTCCGGTGGGAAACATCCATGCCTGCACTCACCAGCCCTCCCACCCCCCCAGTGCACAAACCCTGAAGGGGCTGTGGGCAGCCTGAAAATGGCCCTCAGCCCCTCACCCAGGCTGGCCAGGCACACCAGCAGGTGGACATCCCCCAAAGGTATCCCAGACTCCAAGAGGGCACAGGCCGGGCTGAGGGATCCCCCCCCAAGTGCACAAATTTTTGTGCACCGGGCCCCTAGTATATATATAAAAGCCTAAATGACCATTAGAACTGGGCGACAAGTCGCTATGATGCCCACTGACCACCAGGGGGCAAATGCAGGGGGCTCAATGCAGGAGTCTCCCCCTGGTGGTCAGTGCACTCCCACAGCCAACCTCCAGCTAACCTCTTGCAATCCCTCCCCACCACCAGCCAACCTCCCAAGGTCCCACCCCTGGGCCGGCTGGCCTTGATTGCCTCAATAGGGACTGGGCAAGAAGGTCCTGATTGCTGGCTAGGCCAAGGACCCCACTGGTGCACGAATCTGTGCACTGGGCCTCTAGCAGTATTATAAAGTATTGGAGCCCTCCTACTTCATCTCATAGATTTTCTATGTCTTGAAATAACTGGTTTAACTTCAACATTTGTTTTCTTACAAATGGCAGCATGAAGGGATCTGACAAGGTCTTTTGAAGACCTGGAATTACATATTCACACTCACATACAGAGAAGAATAGACATATTTGAGCAAACAAATTGTGCAGTCTTCATTAATAAAGATTGGTCTTCAGTGTTCACTTTTTTTTTTATCATTGTGTAGTCTTTTGTATGCTCCAGGATTTCAGAGTCAGTCAAGTAAATCTCATAGAAAAATGATCATGAAAGGAGAAAAGAAACACACACACATACAACAGAATTTTAATACTGTCATGGGAGCATGTGGGATGTCAAAGCAGGTGATAGAATATATGGATGTAGGACATGGTAGAGTGAAGCCTGGTGCTTCAATACCATCAGTAGGAAAGTTACAGTTAGGACAATTATTAACCCATGGAGGACGTAGCTTTATGGAAAGAGAATGCCTCCTCAAGAAAGAATACAAAGGCCACAAACAAATATGAGAGATGAAATCTACAAACCAGGATATTTATCAAGGTTAGTCGAGGTATAAATCAACTAGTCAATCATTTCTAAATCTTGTTTCTTTTATAACAAATCTAACATTATGAAATCAATGTGGTATTGAATTTAAGAAGCCTGCATCTAATAACTTGAAAAGCATTCTGAGAAAATATGTATTGTGAGAACAAAGCAAGTACAAGTTCTATTTGGTGATTAAAAACAATTTAAAAAGAACAAATAACAAAAGAGAAACAAATGGCTTTGGATAGTTCAAAGCACATAACTTAAAAGTTCACATTTCACAAATATTAGAAACTGATAGACTTATTTAAGAATACAGGGAGGAATTAGAATTGAAAATAGGAAAACATGTAAAGAGCAGCAATGTTAGAGAATTTTGCTTTGGCTAATGAAGACAAATTTCATGCATAGGTTTATTTAAACTAAAAGTAACTATGACAAAGGACTAAAGAATAACACACTCAAAGCCATTTTTGAAGCACTATTAGCAGTAGCAAAGTAAAAAAAAATGGAAGGAATTGAAATCAACATAATAATGGATATATTTATATATAGTATATTAATAGTATAATTCAATAATTACAGTATAAAATTAATGACATAGCCCCAGGCTTATCCACACACATAAATCTCCAAAATAAAATATTGACAAAATAAGCAAAGTGCAATGGCATTTCTGATGCTCCATGAGCTCAGAATTCTGTCGGACCATCATTCATGGAAGTTCAGACAGACTTAGCATAAACATATGGTAAGTATTTCACATCTACACCTTTGTAAATGGGGGTTTGGCAATCCAAAATGACTATGCTCTCCATTCAAATCACAACTTCATCCAAACACAAAAAGAAGGCAGTGCATTCTAAGATATATAAATGATTAAGAAACCCCATCATGCATTCTCTTGAATGTATTACTTTCTTGTATTAGCCAATGGTAGCCAACCATTGCAAGAGAAAATCCTATATAATAAAAGGGTAATATGTAAATTGACCCTAACAGCTGAACCATCGGGGATTACTGGTCACTATGACACACACTGACCACGAGGGGACAGATGCTCAATGCAGGAGCTGACCTTGGTGGTCAGTGCACTCCCACAGGGGGAGCTCTGCGCAGCCATAAGCCAGGCTGATGGCTACCAGTACAGCGGTGCTGGTGGAAGCCTCTCCTGCCTCCTCAGCAGTGCTAAAGATGTCCAAACTGCAGCTTAGGCCTGCTCCCCACTGGCAAGTGGACATCCCCTGAGGGCTCCTGGGCTGCCAAAGGGATATCTGACTGCCAGCTTAGACCCAATCCCCCGAGGAGTGGGCCTAAGGCAGCAGGTGGACTTCTCCCAAGGGGTCCCAGATTTCAAGAGGGCACAGGCCATGCTGAAGGACTCCCCTGAGTGCACAAATCTTTGTGCACCTGACTTCTAGTGATGACATACAAGAAAAGGGAAAGTTAGGGCATCCAAGATTCTGTTTTTCTTTAAGTGTGTCCTTACTTATCAGCAATCTGGAAGTGGAGAGGATTGGTAGAATGTGTGTAACAAGAGTGAAATAAAAACAATTGAGTTAGTTGTGTACAGTTTTTAGTATTCTGGAAAGATTGAATTACATATGCATGTGTAAACTATGTAATATAAACTGTATACCTTTGGTGAATTCTCATGTGATTCCAATGCTCTTATAATTGTACTAGGGGCCCAGTGCATGAATTCATGCAACTTGAAAGGAATTGTGGGGCACGAGGCTACAATGAGCACAGGGCCAGGTTTGGGCCCATTCTCTACGCTCCTGCCCCTCTCTTCCCACCACAGTCCCCAGTGCCCTGTCTGCCCACAGCCCTGCTCCAGGTACCATTGCTCTCACACACTAATGATGCCAGCCCTGCTAGCACCTGCTGATGACATGGAGCAATTGGTGCTGCACCAGCAGTCAGTGTGAATGACGGCTATTGCCCTGATAACCCCTCAGGAGCAGGGGGAGGTGGAGAAGCCCTCAGGGGCAATCAGAGCTGGCAGCCACTGCTTCCACTTGCTGAGGATGCTGAGAGATTAGGAGTGGTGCTGGGCACCAGCATTGGGTGAGAGCGACAGCTCTGGCACTGGCTGTAAATGCGAGCAGTGCCGGCATCTGGAATTGGGTATGAGAGGCAGCTCTGGTGTCAGCAGTGGGTGTGAGCTGGACAGTTGCCAGCAGCAGGTGTGAGCACCCATCCAGACCAGACCTCATGGGAGCAAAAAATTTTCAGTAACAACCAGAGGCTCACCCCGATGATAGCAACCGGCACCTTTTCTTGGTCTGGCGCCCCTGTTCACCTGCTCCACCATCCTGTCCCTGCTGATGCTTGCCACATTCCACGCTCTGCCACCAGCTGCCGACACCCGCCATGTTCTACATGACCCCCTCTGGTGGTCAGCGCATGTCATAGAGGCCAGTTGTTTGATTGTTTAGTTGTTCTCCTCTTCTATTTGCATATTAGGATTTTATATATATAGATTTAAATCTGATAAGACATAATATAAAGATGAACAGTAAATTTTACTAACATTCAAATATTTTATTTTGACTTTTCTTAGAATGACATCAAATAGCAATTTAAAAATGACAAAGAAAGACCATAAACAAAGAAAAATGCATTATGTTTTAGGAATATTAATGAAACAGTCTTCTGCCTTTTGAAAAATAAGGAGCCCAATGGATTTTTGTTTTTGTCTGTATTTTGCTTATTTTAAAATATATTTTTATTGATTTCAGAGAGGAAGGGAGAGGGAGAGAGAGATAGAAACATCAATAATGAGAGAAAATGATTGATCAGCTGCCTCCTGCATGCCCCACACTGGGGACTGAACCTGCAACCTGGGCATGTGCCCTGACTGGCAATTGAACCATGACCTTCTGGTTCACAGCACTGAGCCATGCCAGCCTGGCTATTTGTCTGTTTGGTGCACTCACTCCTGCCAGTAAATTAGATGACTCTGCTAATCAGTGAATAGATTAGGCTATACAAAGAGTTAACATTAATGCAGCAGTAATTTTTACATATTTCTCCAGGAACTGCCAGGGTTTCTCAATTTGCTCATATATCATTGAATACTTCTCTCAGTTCCTCAGTGAAGAATAGCAAACTAGGTAGGCACCCATGTCCCATCCTGCTGCCTCTTCCTGATGGAACTGAAGTGAAGGATTACAGTGTGGAAGTAGCTGACACACATTATTCTGTTCTTCAATGAAAAAGAAGTACCAAGGCCAAAGGATTTGCCGCCCAAGTTCTATGTTGGCCATGACCCAGGAAGTTATTCAGTGAAAAAGTGCATGCTGATATTTAAATACTGTAGAGTAGCAATAAACTCAGTATATGTTGGTCACAAAAAAAATTGGCTCAGTAAGGCAAGCTTTGATTTCATTGCATTCCACTAGATAACATCTTTATTATCTATGAATCACATTAAAAATTCTTTAAATATTAATATTAATGATGGAAAATGGTAAGAAATAATTTTAGGAAATTTAATATTTCAGAGGCCTCTCCAATGATCTCTTTTGGTATTTAAGTCTTCTGCTACTAGCTGTTGGTTAGCTTACATGATACTGGCAACTGGTTGTAGAACTTCTCAATTTTTAAAGAGTTCCTATCAGATTATAATTTTGAAGTTATTGTACACAAATTGTCTTTATTTTTTAAAAGAACTGTGTAAAATTTTAAAATCTCATAAAATGTCATTATTTCTGCCAACCCAAATTCATGTTCATCCCCTTCCAAACATCCCGAACAAAAGAGCTTGGAGTTGTGTTTATTTTCTATTTAATGTTGGTTAGGACTTGGGAAAGGACCATCTGCACATTTTTATAAAAAGCTGCCAAGCTCACATGAGGTTCATAAACAGGTGAAATTAATTCTCCAAAAAGAAAATTGATTTCTTGTTTTCAAAGAAATCTACTCAGAGGCCTTTCATGCATAAATCTACTAGATTAAGTCCATGATTCAATAACATTCCAATATCAAATTATAAAAAAATAAAAATTTGAAGTTACTTAAAGGTATTTGTTAAACTACTTTCCAAAATTATTATATTCTCAATATTTCCAAGTTTGATTAAGTATAGCAGCATCTTCATGAGAGGCTGAATAATTATTCATCAATAACTTGCCTCTAATAAAAGTATCAGTAATGATAATAGTATTGTTGGTTAATAGTATGATTAGCTAAAAAATTGTCTTAAAAATGACAATGACTGCCCTAACTGGTTTGGTTCAATGGGTAAAGTGTCAGCCTGTGGACTCAGGGGTCCCAGATTCAATTCTGGTCAAGGGCATGTTCCTTGCTTGCGGGCACATCCCCAGTGGGGAGTGTGCAGGAGGCAGCTGATCGATGTTTCTCTCTCATCGATGTTTCTGGCTCTCTATCCCTCTCTCTTCCTCTCTGTGAAAAATCAATAAAATATATTTTCTTTAAAATGACAATGACCTTTTATATAGGTTTTAGAAATATTTTTAATAGAAATATTTAAAAAATTAGATGTATTGAGTAGAATTTTTCTTTGTCAATCATTTCAAAATCTCTCACACATTATTTGAGCCATAATATTTTCTTTTCTACTTTGACCTTAAATTCAGTCCTAACTTGTGGTCTCTATGATGAATTTAAATAAAATTTATTGTTTTATACATTGGACCACAACCTAGATTAACTTAATTTACTAACACCAACTTCTGGATCATTTCACATCCTATATAATAAAAATCTAATATGCTAAGTGTCTGGTTGTATGGTTGGCCATTCAATCAATCAAATTATAATATGCTAATGATATTCTAAGGCCACTCAACTGCTCGCTATGATGAGCACTGACCACCAAGGGGCAGACAGTCAACTGGTCAACCAGTCACTCTGACGTGCGCTGACCACCAGGGGGCAGACACTCTGACTGGTAGGTTAGCTTGCTGCTGGGGTCTGGTCAATCGGGACTGAGACTGACCAGACATGCCTTGGTGCTCTCCCTTGGTCCTTCCTTGGCTGGCCAATCTCCCTCCCTAGCTGCCAACCTCCTGCATCACTCCCTGGCCCAATCATGCACTGATGGGGTCCCTCAGCTGGCCTGTGCCCTCTTGCAATCCGGGACCCCTCGGGGGATGTCAGAGAGCCAATTTCAGCCCAATCCCACAGGCCCAGTGCATGAATTTGTGCACTGGGCCTCTAGTAATAAAATAAGTTTACCCACAGTTTTATACTTTTGATAATATACCAAGTTCAGGTACATTTAGAGAAGCAAAACTTTAAAGAACAGAACAGTTAAAAACTACATATCCATCAACAGAGGGTATTTACTGGTAGATATCTCAGAAGAACAAATAATCTTCCTTCTGAAAAATTCCACAGAATTTTCATTTCAGGTCTATTGACATAAATTGAATCATGTAACAATTCATTAACCAATAATTTTATTTTTTCTTAATATTTTTATTAATTTTTAGAAAGAGAGATGGAGAGAGAGAGAGAAACATCAATCCACTGCCTCCTGCACACCCCTACTAGGGATTGAACCCACAACCAGGGCATATGCCCTGACCAGGGATCAAACTGGCAACCTTTTGGTTCACAGGAAGATGCCCAAGCAACTGAGCCACATTGGCCAGGGCAAGCAATTATTTTAATCAAAGAAATACCATGGGCTATTTTTAATCATAAAACATCTGAACTAATAATTATCCAGGTGTGAGCAATAAGATGATTCTGAATACATTAGGCAAATAAGAAACTGTCCTGTTGATGGAATTGGATTTGCTACGCCAACCCTTTTCTACACCTTGGCAGTGAGAAAAGGCAGTAACATATCCTACTACATTCACTTTGCCATCACTATTTTGTTAAGATGCTCAGTAGAAATCTGTTATACATATGCAGAATTAAAACACACACACACAAATGCACACACTGCAAATGAGACAAAAATAATCTGAGAACCACAATCCCCATTTAAAACAATAATTGGCTCTCTATGAATGAGTATAATGGGTGAACTCACAGCTTTGATGTCAATTTCTTCACAATTTGATATCAGTCTATCACACCAGTTGTATTTTCTACCAGTTAACAGATTAGTGATACAAGATTTCTCACCATGAAGAATGTCCCCAAAATGCCATACCTTTTTATGACTATGTGCTTGTTCACATGGTCTTTTCTGTGTTTTAAAGTACATTCCAAAATTATTCTGTTTTTGAAAGACTTCTACTTACTAATCCAAACTCAGAGCATTGGTTTGTATTTATTGATTTATTTAGTCAAGAGCATGTTTTCCAGTGAATCCATATAGAATTGCAAATATGTTCACTGTTATACTTGCCAAGTTTTATTGTAGATTCTTTGCACTTATATGTATCTTTTTTACTATACTGTAACTTTTCTATTAATTTGTCATCAGGGCTCAGCATAGTTTCAGAACAATAGATAGTAAAAACATACTTACAAACTAAACAAAAAAATAAAGATATCATATTTTAAAAGCATAGTCCCTTAAGTGTGAAACGGTCATATAGAAATTCAAGTCAGGAACTTACATGACAAATAATAAATCTTACATTTACCACTTTGATAAAGATTAGACTATAATTGAAATTGTCATATTTTCTGTATATTCTGTTATTTAACTGTTATGAAGTTATAAAACTATTGTTAGTAATTAAGTCATTTGGATGATTAACCTCAATATTTGAATTGCTACATGTATCTATTTCAGAGACTGAAATAATTTAAATGGTTCAAGACCTTATTTCATAATTCAAAGTATCTCTTGAAACTCAACCTGATATAAATAAGAAGCTATCTGATTTTTCCAGTTTCTTTATATTGTCTGGCAGTCAAAAGAACTGGTGTGCATTAAATACATATATACCAAATATATTCTATATCTTTAGCATTATATAAAGAACCATAATAGATATAGGAGTCATAGCATATGTTTAAAATTAGTTAGCAATTTCTAACATTAAGTAGCCATACAAAATTGTATGTATACTATCATAAGAGTGATAGAATGAATACATGATATGAGAATTCAAAGAGGTTGAATAGGGACATTAGTAATTAAGGACATTATATCCAGTGACTTGAATTTATAATACATCTTCAGTTTCTGATTTATTTTTGAGAGAGAAAGAGAGAAACATTGATGTGAGAGAGAAACATTGGTTGGTTGCCTACTGCACAAATCCTGACCAGGGATCAAACCTGCAACCTGGATATGTGCCAGGGCTGATCTGAGTGATGAATGGATGGATTACTCTGACACAACATTTTTTGTAAAAGAGAGGGCTAAGGGACTGCTTGGCTAAAGTAACCAGACAGCCTCGATTGCTTGCCTCCTTAGGCTTTTATTTCAGTTTTTATCTTTAGATACAATTAGTAGGGTGAGTAATCTTGGGAGGACACATGTGTTTGCATTGTCCTCAAGGCAAGGGAACCCAAAGATTAGGTGTAAAGATTTCAGTAAGCACCTAGGGGTCTGCATGTGCACAGACTTGATTGGAAAGGTCAAGGAATAATTAGGGGCACTGCCTTTGACACTACCTTAAGTCTCCCTGAAGTCAGAATTCTGATAAACAGGGCAGGCAGCATTCCACACACTTCGCTTTTTATCAGAATGACCTTTGTACAAACTTTCCAGCCAAATCTCATGCTTCTCCATAGCTATGTGCTCTGGCTAGAAATGGAACCAGTGACCTTTTGATGGACAGGAAGATGCTCTGTCAACTGAAACACACTGGTCAGTGCTGGTTTCTGATTTTATAAAGTTGCCCTGTCATACTTCTTTATTAGTGGGAAATTGAGATCTCTCTTATGATTGCAATTTTGTTAATTATGCTAAATACTCGGGATGATGGGGGAAGATGGCTGAGGAGAGGGGTAGCGGGATCTGGCCATCTGGCCCTGCCTCTGATCAGGGTGGGAGGGGGTGATTTGGGGCTGGACCAGCAGGGGGCAGGGGCCATGGGAAGTTGGACAGCTGGTTGGCCTTGCCCCCATTGGGCTGGTTGGCTGGCCACAGTGCACATCACAGCAACTGGTCGTTCCAGTCGCTTGACTTTTATATATGTATTGACTAGCCCTTTCAAAACAACTTTAAAAATTCATTAAACTGAATAAGATACATGCAGTTATGTAAAATGATTTTGGGTAGGAAATGAGAGTTGGCTCAGTCCCAGAATAGCAGGACTAAAAATCTAGATGTTGTTATGATCAAGTTAAATTTGTATATTAAGATACAGGGCCTACATTTAGAGTTAAAAATTCTAACCCAGACATGGGTATATGAGTGTGAAACTAGCTTTTAATTCCCATAATTAGTTTATAGGACAGAAGACTTATGAAGTGCATTAACAAAGATTCTAGCCATGTTAGAGGCTCATACAAAAGAGATAGGGAAATCCAATAGTGGATATACAGTAACTCAATCTCAGTACATTGGTATTTAGTGCCGAAAATGTAGTTAGAGAGAGGAAGGGACATGAATGGGAGAGACAGAATTGAAGCTAGAGCAGAGTGTCCTTTAACTGGTTGGGGAAATAGACAGGATTTGCATTATAGGAGAGGGCAAGTGTACATTTACGTGTGCACTTGTACATGTGTACCAATTGTAAAAATGGGGTATTTATTATCTCCATGTGCCTGAGTCTAAGACGCATAACAGAATCAAGAACCAGGGTTATAATTAGTTTAATTTTGTAACTGAGTATTGTGAGACAAGAGAATAAAAATTGAATTGGCATTGGGAAGAAACTAAGAGGCCTCCAACTACAACTATCCAAAGGGTATAAAGTTGATTTGCTGGTATTCTTAGAGAATGATTATAAAGACCAACACTATGAATCATAAGAGAGGTTTGGAAGTCTGACAGGCCTCTCAAGTCAATGAAGCAGTAGCTAATATGTAGAATACATAATGTATTGGACAGCTCTTTGAGGCAAGTCTCGAGCATAACATTTATCATCTCCTACAGCAATCCACTGGAACCAATCAGAATATTCAGAGAGTGATGAGTTTTAGTTTGGGATAGATAGGAAATACTGACATTTTATAAGATTTTAAATATTTACATAACTCTCTATGCATACAATTTGCCAAAATCTGCCTTAAATTTTTCATTTTCTAATCATTTTTGGGGAATGCCTGCCCTCTGGACAAGGTATCTATCTATTTGGTATATTATGTGATCTTCCTGAAGGATGAATGGAGGCTTACACTAAGTAATGCCATCCATTAACAAAACATTATTTCCATTTAGCTGATAAAACAATTCAAACATCCAGTGTAAAGGACACACCTGATACAAGATTAAATTTTGATGGTCATTCTGTGCTCACATTTCACACCAAGGTATTACCTATCTTTGACTTACAAACTAAAAAACTGAACTAGTTAGAAAAGCTCCAGATTCTCTACAATAAGCTGAGAAATGTATATGTAATCTTAGGACCCACTCTTACCTAGGAGTCTCAAAACAAAACTAGTCGGTAGCTATCCACAGATCTGGCCTTTAGAATGTCATGTTTTAAGGCGCTTTGGCATGTGCATTCACCTCTAAAGAGACAAGAAATGAGAACAATATGTTCAATTCAAACTATACGTAAACTCTAAACATAGAAAGAGAATTACTAATGGATATCACATGTGCTTTCAATCAAATATAAACAGAATAGAGTTATGCTTTACACACGCTTTTAACAGTTTAGCAAGTCCAAAAAATAATTTTTAGCAAGCTAGGTAGATCAGTTGCAGGTTTCTATGGTGTAATTAAAACATCGTGTAGCTTTTTAATAGGGGGAATTGATTCTGTCAATAAAATTGGCAAGCTTTTCAATGACTTCCTACAAACTTACCATTGTTTACCAGGAAGCCAACTGAAGCTAATATTCTTCAAAGGCCTTGACTAACTTATTCCCTGCAGGACATCTGGTTGTACTGGCAATATTGCATGTCTCAATTGTATCTTATAAAAAGCATATCATCCTCTGAAGTGTAATTTCACACTATATCTTCCTGAGACTGAAAATTAGATAAAGATTGTCAAGACGTTAGCTGTAAGCATAATTATTTTTTAAAAAATCTCAGAAACAAACTTTCTTAAAAGAAACAGAGGTATTGATAAAGTGATTTTAGAAAATGTTGGCTTGAATACAAAAAGTATGAAGGTGTCAGATGAATGTTGCCCGAATATCTAGATGTAAAGTGGTACTTTTAAATTAATATGCTACCCTGGAATTATAACTTTATGGTAGCAGCAAGTGCAAATGATGTGATTTTGCATTATATGGTTTAAGAGATGTGTATGGGTGCCAAGTTGACAATGGGTGGACTTGTCAAGATTAATTTCATGTGTCAACTTGTCTGGGCCATAGTACCCAGGTATGTGGCCAAATGTTATTCTGGATGTTTCTGAGCGAGTGCTTTTGGATGAAATTGACATTCCAATTGATGGACTTTGAGTAAAGTAGATTGCTCTCCATAATATGTAAGTAACCTCATCCAAGCAATTAAAGGCCTAAATAGAGTGAAAGGCCTGATCTCCTCCCACCCTCCAAGCAAGAGGGAATTCTAGAGGGAGACAGCTTTGGACTTGTACTCTAGCATGTTCTCTTCCTCTGTCTGCAGTTGGCTAGCCATCCTTTTAGGTTTTAGATCTGCTAGCTTCCAAAATCACGTGAATATATATATATATATATATATATATATATATATATATATACACACACACACACACACACACACACACACACACACACTCATACATTTCTTACTGATTCTATTTATCTGGAGAACTCTGACTTAATACAGGAGGGCTCTTAAAGAACAGATATGTCAATTAGAATAAGCAGATGTGTGGAAGATTTGAAACCATGAAATACTGAGGTAAGTATAACTTGATTTGTTAGAGTAATTTGTAATAGCAACAATTTTAAGTTATTTTAAATAGCCAAGATTAAAAATTTGTCTTAATAAATATGGTATTTTGTTTAATTTAAACTGAGAAACAGTCAAGAAATGATATCAGGTGTACATTAATAGGTGCCTCTGATTACTAATTTACAATTGTGTGACTTGGTATGGTTTAATTTTTAAAAACTTGCTATTACTATATTTTTGCATCGATTACTTTTCAAAGATCTCAGAAGTAAACTTTCTGAAAAGAAACTCTTATTGTTAAAATGATTTTAGAAAATGTTGGCTTAAATACAAAAAGTGTATTAGTGGTTCAAATAACTTTAATGAAAACCAAAAGAAGAATTCTGCATAATAACCCTTTATATTTGTATGGTGCTTTCATATCTTGTAATTTCTTGCTATTTTTTGTTCCTGGCATGAGGTTAAGAAAATTATACTTTTTGTCACAATTTTCCTCCCTCTACATTCTCAAGTATCTTTGCAGGATATTTGTCCTGTCCAACTTGTTCATGAGCATATTTGCTTCACATCAAATTGTTCTTGATATTTAGTCCTGTCCAAAATGTCCGGACTTAGAAAATTAACAGCTTTATTATCAGGACTTACGTTCAGACTCCCACCTTGCTATGCCTGCCAGGACAAAGCTGTTATTATACTGTGATAAACTCCACTAAATCCCAACCATTTACCTGCCTTCTGGGCTCTGTCTTAAAATCAGCCCAGCCAGGCCAGTGTTGCTCAATGGTTGAGAGTCAGCTTATGAACCAGGAGGTCAACATTTTATCCCTGGTCAGGGCATGTGCCCAGGTTGTGGGCTCATCCCCAGTGTGAGGAGTGCAGGAGGCAGCTGATCAAAGATTCTCTCTCATCATTGGTGTTTCTATCTCTCTCTCTCTTTCCTCTCTGATATAAATAAAAGTATATATATATATATATATATATATATATATATATATATATATATATATATAAAATCACCCCAATTAGACCCTAAATATCTGTGAATATTCTCTCCTGAATTGCTATAAGTCAAATATACTTAGATTTGATTTTCTGGTATTTTGAGAAATTATATAGATGAAAGCTCCCAATAAACTTGCTTCTAAAGTCTGTGTGGGCTAGAACAGAAATTAAATGGAAGCTCTTCTGTCCTTTGTCTCAAAAATTAAATGTTAATAATTGAGCCACATTTATCATCCACCCACATTTTCATGAAGCATCCTCAGGCTGTTCCCTGGAGCTGCTGACCTGAGAGAGGCTGAGGCATGCTGTCTCTCCCCTAGAATATCATGCAGTCAATGGGTGGTAGCAGATATCTAAGGGAGGGTAGTAACTAGGCTTGCCCCAAGGCTTCCTGGGTCATCATTGGATCTTTCTGAAACTAGGAAGTGGAGTAATCTAGATATTCACCTAGTGATCCAAAGCAAGCAGGCTCCTGTCTCCAGATCTTACTATAGACTCATAATTTCTAAGCAGTTGCAGAAATTATGAAGTTGCAGGCGCTTCAAAAATCTTTATCACCTGAGTCAAAGAACAAAAGAGCAAAAGAGCATGATTACCTGAAGAAGTTAGTTGGTCTGTCTAGACCTGCACTTTGGTTGATTTGGAGCAAATGGCTTTCAGCAAAAGCAATTCTTCCTCTAGTTTCCCAGTGACAGATATGCTCCTGGGTAGCTACTTGAGTTAACCAAGGAATCCTAATTCCATTCTGTTCAGAGTGTGCTCCATAGACAAGCTACACCTGCCTTCCCTGGGACCTTGATCAAAATGTTAAATTTCAGGTCAGATTTCATAAATCAGAATTTCTACTCTAACAAGATTCCTAAGTGTTATGTCCACACATTCAAACTGTAGAAACTGCTCTAAAGCAAGAGGCCTACACATGGGGAGGTCTTATCTGGGTGGAGTCTCAATGCAGTGCCCCCTCCCACAGCATGGTATCTATGAGGCAGGGAAACCTGGGATATAATTCCTGATTATGGTGCATGTATTATATATTAAAATGCTTCCCTCTGTTTGGTAGCCTGGTGTGGTTTTAAATCCTGGGTAGAGCATCATGGTGAGGTTTTCCCAGGAGGAATGCTATGACATATTTTTGCAATATAGGAAAAAGGACTATTGTGAAAACTTCTTTTGGGGCAATTTTTGGACAAAAGAATATGTATTGGGTCTGAGATGATAAGAAATGAAATAGTATCCACCTACCAACATGACAGAAAATGTAAATAGTTCAAATATTCCAATCATCCCAGAAATTTTGGTTAATCCCACTGTATATATACATATGCATACATATATATGTATTCTAGAACTTAAATAAAGAATATAGGAGGGTAGAGCATGAAAACAAATAAAACACAACAAGATGTTAAAAGGAAACAGAAAGCAATGTTGTTTTCTTCCTTAAAACATTTCTTAGATGACAACAATGAACCAAGTCAGAATGTACCCATCTGTTTGCTTACAATTATAATTTTGTTATCATAAGAAATTACACCTGTGTAATAGTTCATTATAACGCATTATAATTTTGATTTTTACAAGTAAGACATCTCATTTCCTTACAAGGAAAATACAAGTTTTCTCACATGTATTTACTACATTTCCTAAGAGGTTTCTTGACTATATTTTGCAACATCATTACTTGGGAAATAAAGCTCAAATGGGCTTGCTAAATATTCATTTTGCCTTTTAGGTTTTCTCTATTCATATCCTTAAAAGTTATCCAGTGGGAATTTGTACCACTCAAATTAAGGATATGACATTTACCAAATCTGCCTTTGCTATTTAAACTTAAAGTTTTGATCATGAAGGTAATTACCAATGTGTAAATGAGTGTGACATGAGTATGAAAAATGCAACCAGCAAGTCATAGAGAGAAGAATCTCAATTTTCTTAAAATAGCAAAGGCCACAAGGGAAACTAAAGTGGAAATACGTGACAGAGGGTGTAATATCCATGGGAGCTAGAGATAAGAAACACCAGTGCTAAGATAACCACTACCTTCATAGATTCCCACGTGTTTTATCTGGGATTTACATGCTTATGGACTTCCGGACTGTTCAGGTACCCTGATAAGCACTGAATTACACCCAGCTCCACCCACTCTAATGAAAACTCACAAGTTCGGTGAAAAAGAATTCTCAGAGTTTTCATAGTAAGTTAATTAAGGACGCAGAGAATTAAGAATTTTGTAGCCTGTGAGAGATATGGGTTGTCATGATTGACAAGGAGGTAAATGAATGAATAGCCAGATATCATTGATTCCAGAGTAAGACCTCAAGAAAATAATGAGGCAAAAGAAAAAAAAAATATTTTCTGCTGGCAGCATTATCAATCTGAAAATGATACTGGTCCTGCTCTTTGTAGTTAGCAAGAGGCTTTATTATGTTTTAGGGACTTAACATGTCTATGGGATAGGGGGGAGAAAAATAGAAATATAAAGTCTGAGACAAGTCAAAGAATAGATAGTAGTTCCCAATTTTGGAAAAAAATATAGGTTGATGTTTCAGTTCTATCACCTATGATAATCAAACATAGAATTTATGTCCAATGATCACAAGTCTTGGTTATGTGAGGGTTGCTTAAGGAGTAGGAAATACAGCCATTATTCCAGGTTGTCTGTTAAGCTTATTTATTTTAAATCAGACAACACCCTCCTAATCACACAACCCACTGTCTCCAAAAAATAATAAAAGATGATTGGAATAATTTGCAAGCAATCTGGATGTTAGTTTCACATCATTTATTTCAAAGCACGAAGCTACACACAACTATCTTCAATTTTTCTTCTCTTCCACAATTCTCTAGCTGTGCCTTCAATAACAATGGTTCCATTTTCTTTGTTCTTTTTCTTTCATTGACTAGTATTATTGGCTGTTTTTAATTATAGTTTTCTAGAACCTCAATTCTTTTTCTATTTTTGGAGTACATAGCTCTGCTTCAACCACACAATTCAGATGCCCACAGTCCTATTATTCTATTGTGGCATAATAAATCACTCTGAAATTTGTGGTGAAAGACTACCAGCTTTTATGCTCATGGGTTTCAGATGGGACTGTGCTCCACAATGTCTGAAGTCTCAGCTGGGAAAAGTAAGCTTCTTCACTCAAGATGAGATGACACATTGGTTGGGCTCATGAAAATCTCTGCTTGAGCACATGTCCATGCATTCTCATGTATAGCTTGTGGTTTCCTGAGAAAATGTAATCAAATGAGAGAATCTAGAGTGAGTACTCCAGGAGAACAAGGTGAAGCCTGTAAGTCTGCTGATCCACTCTTAGAAGACATATAGTCACTTCTGAAATATTTGATTTGTTGAAGCAGTCACAACCTCCCAGACTCAAGGAGGAAGGAGCCTTAAGTCCAACTGTCATGGGAAGGTGTCCAAAGGGTGGTCAGTCTACACGATATGACTCAAAAAAATCCTTCTAAATATGTGAACATTGTCACACTGAGAAGAAAGGTCTTGTGTTTTTATTTTACTGTGTTTTTTCTTCATTCTATGGACAATTTTTTTTCTAGGAAGCATCATTCTAAAAGCAAAGAAGAATGATAATTAAAAAAAATGCTTGTGTGAAGCAAGGATGATAGGACTTTAAGGATAGAAGGTAAAAGATGTGATTTGAAGTGGTTGATAATAGAAAAGGCACATTAAATTATTTTTTCCAGCTCATCCATCCATCATCATCTCAAGAAAAAAACATTCCTTAGGAAATAATACACTTGGTAGCTTAGAAACAGGAGTAAATGGGAGGAGGGGACAAGCAATGTAGCTTTACACTGAATATAAACCCTGAAATGGAAGCAGCTTGGTCTAGAATAGTGCCATTAACAGAAGAGAAAAAGAATAGGAGCCATTCTTAAAACAACAAGTGAAAGAGAAAATCTAGTGATACATAAATGTAAAGTTTGAAGGAAAACAAATGAATTACTAAAGACTTTAAAATTTCTATTTTTGAACACTAAAAAACATTAAAGTAAGTGTTTCAATAAAGAAAATGGAATGTTAAAAAGCTTATTCAAAATTGAAAATAATAAAAAAAAATTGGCTTCCTTTCAAAGTCAATCTTTGACATTTTTAGAAAGATATTTATGAGTATTTTAATTATCTAGAGGAATATAGCTGAGCTTGATTTTGCTATTTAGTCTTTGATTTGCCAATTTATAACTTATAGATTTCTTCCTTCTAGGATAATCACAAGCTAACGTTTTCTTACTTTTGAAATAGTGACCAATTTTAGTTTTATAAAATATATTTTTATTGATTTCAGAAAGGAAGGAATCAAGAGATAGAAATATCAATGATGTGAGAGAATCATTGATTGGCTGCCTCCTGCATGCCCCCCACTGGGGATCAAGCTGCAACTTGGGCATATACCCTGAATGGGAATTGAACTGTGACCTCCTCATTTATAGGTCAATGTTCAACTACTGAGCCAGACAGGCTGGGCTAGAATACTGATAGATTTATATCTTACTTAGATCTCTCATTCTCATATTCCTATTATTGATGCTTTCTTGGACAGATTACATAAACCTTGATTTTAAAAATTTCTTGAAACCAGCTTTACAATCTCACTTATTCCCTTTTTTTCAATACAACATTGAATAAAATCTTTAGGGTGTGTTCATCTCATATTTGTAGTAGTGCATTAACCTCATTTTCTAGTTTCTGTATGTGATTTTTGAAATCTAGGGCTTTGCTGACCAGGGAGAGAACACCTCTTCAAGGAATAACTGACTTTTAGGTATAATAAATGACTCACCTTGAAGTGAGTCTTTTATAGGTAAACTAACCTACTCACAGCTCTTACCCTTCATCTGCCTGCCTGTTTTATTAGACTCTCACTTTCCAGAATAGTATCCCCTTGTCCAAATCACCCTGGGGCAGGCATCAGTCAACTAGGGAAAACCACTATTCCTTGGAGCTCATTGAAATTCTTCACACTAACCAATTCTAAACGTCCTTGGCCTTTCTTCAATCATTCCTCCCCGGCAGTTGCCCTTGCTCCTTCTGCCTTTGATCTATCTGTGCTTTGTGTGGCCCTGTGTGCCATGGTGGGCCCCTTTCTTCTTGTGAACTGTGAGTAATAATCATTTTAACAGCAATTTTCTTGATTTGTTGGCCTCACTATACATGGATAAATAAAATCTACCCTTTAAAACAAGGACTGGCATGTTTTTAACACTTGGAAAAGTATCACTTAACAGTATGAATTATTTGGGGGAAAAGACATTAGTTTCCCATGCATATCTGCTTAGTTTACTAGTCTTGTGCACTTATAAACTTCCATTAATAGAAATGTTTCTACAAAGCCATTACCATTTGTCTCGAATACTATTTTGATTATATATATATATATATATATATATATATATATATATATATATATTATAAAAAAGAGTTTGAGATTCCCCTAACTATATAGTCTGCAAATCCCTATAATTCAATTTTAGAGATACATTTTCCAAATATGTGTTGCTCAGTGAGAGGTGATCTATTTTGATGTATTGCCTCTTTATTATTTGTCTCTCCACATATTGTTCCATTCTATCCTATAACAATAACATAAAAGGAGTATTAGAATTTTGTTCATGAGAATAGAGTATGCTTACATATAAAAATTGAGTTTCTACATGTTTTATGACAGGTATTGAGAATATGAAGATAACCAAAGCACAAGTTATTTTTTTGTTTGTTGTTTTTTCTTTGTTCGTTTGGTTTGGTTTGGTTTGGTTTGGTTTTTTGCACTCAAACAGTGTGTGGTCCCTTACATAACCTGAACTGGTATGTTTTGTTTTCAGAAACTTTAGGTACATCTGGTCAACCTTTTTGGCAGTATGCCACACTCAAGGTACCTTTTTACCGCTCCTGGCTTATTGGCCCAAACTATGTGAATTAATCTAGCTTCTTTTTCTAAGGTCTTGCTTTCAGGCATTAATAAAAATACATACATACATACATACATACATACATACATACATACATATATACATACATACATAAAATAAAGATCTCTTTTATGACAAAGAGCTAACAGTTCATGAAAGTTCCACATATTAGCAAATAATAACTTGAAAAACAGAATAAAGACTAGGAAAATGGCTATTTTTCTCTATACAGGGAAGTCTGGCCATAGAACTTTCAAGAAGCTTGATGAGCTTCCATGGGAAATGGTTTTGGTAAAATGGGCAAAAATTAATCTAACAATGTTCTGTGCCATTTGGCTTAGAGGCAGTTGTGCCTATAAGAGACTTACTGAGAACTGAACTGGAAGGCAATGGATGGGAGGCAGAGAGCATGCAGTTGACTAGAAACAATAAAGTCAGGACTGAAATTCTGCAGTTTGGCAGAGTACAGAATCCGTGTATGTGATAAGAGGAATATGAATATGGTATGCAGTAGATTTCCCTGTGTGTTATGTAAGAAGTATGGTAAGAAAACAAAGGCAAGAAAATACCGGAGATACAGCAATGAGATAACAATGCAAATTGTCTTGATAAGCAAAACAGGCTCTACTTTACAGGCACTCAAATATGCTGGCACTCTTCTTTCAATACCTATTTTTCTTGTGTAACTATTTTAAGAATCTGTAATTAATAACACAAAAGCACTGAAGACTAATGATTAAGATTTCTACTGACTAAAGTCTGTTTGTTTTGCTGTATTATAAGTCAGGGTTATAGTTATAGTAACCAAATGTGAAAGCAAATATCACTCTCTACACCAATCAGCACTCTATAGGGTAAACCTGAAAGGTTGCAAAACTTTCTTTTTCTACATTCCATTCCTTGTCCTAATAGCAATCAGAGTCTTTCTATCCGAACCTATCATTTATACAATATGAATTCAACTTTCCAAAACATTATCTGTTTTGCAAAATAACAACCTGCCATTCACCTGCTATTAAAAAGAGCTGAAAAAATTCCACTTGAGGGCTGGGTATTGTGCTTTTTTTAATGCAGGCATTTATATTTATTTGTCTTTGATGTAGAAACAGCCTCTTGAGGATGTTACTCATTTTGCTTTTATTATAAAACACATGAATTTTATTTACCCAGGTTAGATTATATTATTTTTTTAAAATTTGTTTTATTGCTTAAAACAAAACTATACCAGTTCAGGTTATTACAAAGAGTGTTAGATAAGTCTCCTTTTTTTTTCCTCTTCACTTTCCCCCTCCTCCCCTTCCCACCTGTGTCTTGTGTCCACTGATTATGTTTATATGCATGCATACAAGTCCTTCAGTTGATCTCTTAACCCCCCCAATTCTCCCCATAGATTATATTATTTTTAAGCATATTTGATTCTCTGCCCTTATCCATTGCAAATAGGTAGCTACCTGACCTTTCTTGGCTGAGTTTTAGCATGAATAGAAGAGATAGGTGATAGTCCTGAAGAGTCATATCTTCTTTCATTCCAATCTTCTTCCCTCTCAGAATACAGTATAGTGTTTATCTAATGGATAACCCTGACAAACACTACCCCAGACAGATGCTCAAAGTCAACATCCACAATAATAAATAAATATGATAGTATAATTGATATAATGTAATTTAAATGGCACTTTATCTCTGTGGTCTTCTTGCAATAACCCAAAACTAATTCTAATCATGCTAATCATGCTAAAGCATCAGGTAAATTCTAACGGAAAAGCATTCTGCAAAATAACTAGCTAATAATGTTTAAAACTGTCAAGATCATCAAATGTACAAAGTCTTAAAGGCCATCACAGCAAAGAGGCTCCTCTGAAGACATGACAATGGAATATAATGGGGTATCTTGGGTGGGTTTGGGGAACAGAATTAGGACATTAGATAAAATTTCATATTCAAAAGAAAATATGAATAAATTAAGGACTTGAGTTAGTAATAATGATTCATTCATTATAAAAATGTACCATATAAATGTGAGATATTATAATAGAAAAAAGTAGATTTTAGGTATATAGGAGCTCTATATTTCTATATCTACTGTCTTCAATTTCTCTGTAAAATTAAAAGAACATCCATTGACCAAAATTATGAATGCTCATAGGCAGTCTTCAAAAATTCTTGAGACTGTGCATATAATATTTTATGAGTGGATAGGTTTAAAAGCTAATACTTGACTTAAATATTTAGTACACAATGGTCCTTTGAAAGTCACTTGAACACTATGCTCCTTGGATTTCTGATCTATAAAATGTATACATTTTAATTTATCTCTAAAATGTATACATTTTAATTTATCTCTAAAATGATATCAGTTTAGGGTATTTTAAATGACATGATAAATGAAGAAGTTTTACTTCATATGCAGCTCTTCGTTGTTGTTTTTTTTTAACTAAATACCTTTAAGGACTAATATTTTATAAGGCATTGTGATATAGAGATGATAGCATATGCAGGTTAAGAGCTTGTGCATGCTAGAGCCACTACACCTCTATTCAATTTTTCGTTGTCAGTTACTAGCTGTGCAACTGTGATCAGGTTAGTTAAATGTTCTGTGTCTCAAGTCTACATCTTAAAACAGTAATAATAGTAGTACACATAACATATAAGGTACATGAGGATGATTTACAGAATATTTACAGTGTGTGTGTGTGTTAGAAAGTTATTTGATATACAATAAGCTCTATTTAATATTAGCTCTTTACTATCCTCTATTAATCCTATAAGGAAGGATACAATTGGTATAGACATGTTAGATATTAAAATGAAAATTCATCTGATTATTCTTATGATTTTTCACCATCTTGATTTGTTTTTAGTCTTCAGTTTCTCTCTTTTTTAAAAAAAATATATATTTTATTGATTTTTTGCAGAGAGGAGGAGAGAGAGAGAGTTAGAAACATCGATGAGAGAGAAACATCAATCAGCTGCCTCCTGCACACCTCCTACTAGGGATGTGCCTGCAACCAAGGTACATGCCCTTGACTGGAATCGAACCTGGGGCCCTTTAGTCCACAGGCTGACGCTCTATCTACTGAGCTAAACCAGTCAGGGCTCTCTCTCTTTTTATAGCTAGGAACATCAACCTATGAAGTTTTGGTCCATGTTCAATAGATTTTTTAAAATTTATTTTTATTGTTGACACTATTACAGATGTCCCCATTTCCCCAACTTTGCCTGCTCCCACATAGCCCCCCTCTCCTCTCCCCTCTGGCCATCTGCACACTGTTGTCTGTGACCTTGGGTTATGCATGTATGTTCTTTGGCTAATTCCTTCACCTTCTTTCATCCAGATGCCTCCCTCCTGCCTCTGACACCTGTCAGTCTCTTCCATGTATCCTGTGCCTCTGTTTCTATTTTCTTGGTCAATTTATTTTGTTCATTAGATTCCACTTATAAGTGAGATCCGATAGTATTTGTCTTCCACTGCCTTTTTCATTTGGTAGAACAATCTCCAGGTCAATCCATGCTGTCCTAGAAGGTAATATTTCCTTCTTTTTTGTTTTTAAGGCCACATAGCCATGCCCAAATGCACAACAGCTTTTTCTATCCACTCATCCACTGATGGGCACTCAGTTAGGATGTGGAGAAAAGGAAACCTTCATGCAGTGTTTGTGGGAATGCAAAAAATTAAAAATGGAACTGCCTTTTGAGCCAGCAACCCCATTTCTGGGAATATTTTATGAGTGGATAGGTTTAAAAGCTAAGAATCCTGAAACACCAATTTGAAAAAAATATATGAACCCTGATGTTCATAGCAGCATTATTTATTGAGTGGCCAGATTATTATGACCAGCTGGCATTTGTAGGCAAATTAGCTATAATTTCAAGCTGAAGTTGCTAGAGGGCCAGACCATTATAAATAGGGAAGCAGGTTGTTTATCATGACAGAAGTGCTTTTTTTCTGAAGATATGGGTAAACAACGTGATTGAACAGCTTTTGAAAATGGGATATATATAGTATATGTAATCAAAACATCAAAAATCAGTATCAATTGTACATATTTATACAATTTTTATTTTTCAATTATACCTCAATTAAGCTGAAAAATACATTTAAAATGCAGATAATAAAATAATGTCCAAGTTTGTCAAGGAGAGAATATAGAAGAAAGAAATTTATCACCACATGGTTTAGACAAGAAAATGCAAAAATGAACATGAGATGGGGCCACACTGAGCCTCATAATCAATGAGAGTCAGAAGTTAATCCTTTCAGCCATTTCTCTGTATCACTAGAAATACGAATTTTCTAGTACTTCTCAAATCTGCAGGAAGATATTTCAAGTGTGTTTGTTTTCTTTGAAATAGTTTGAAGGAATACATTAAAATGTAGTTTTCAACATAAAAGTCTTGAAGTGTAATATCAACTTTTAAAGTAAGACCTATTTATTTTATATACTTCTTAACCAACATGGCTTGCTGAATACTACTTAGCCAAATAGAAGAAAGCAGGACAAATTTCATTGACACCCTTGTCGTACAAACAATTGCACAGATAACTAAATCATCATCAATGTTTCTTAATGCATTAAGATTTCAAAGCTATTTTATCATTATATGTACTTCTGAAACTTTTCTAAGTACCATTTTGAATTAAAGAATATGTCTCCAGAAGGAATTTGACTTCAACTCAGGGATTATTAAATGTTAAGTTACAAATGAATGTTATTCTAGTCCCTGTCTATTCCTCTTAAGTTCCTATTACATGTGTTTTTCCTACTGCTATCTTTTGGCATGTGTTAAATAAACAATTGCAAGCATTTCATATTTAGGAGAGACAATAATGAAATAGAAACTGCATGTAGGTTTTTATTCCTATGTCAAGAAAGCTTTTAAAGCTTACTTTTGTACTGTGGTGCTGATTTGCAATGAACTACCAACAGCGGTTGCACGTCTCTAACATTAGAAGACATTTTGACAACAGACGTTTGTCTGCAGACAGCGGGGGATATATAGAAATCCATCTAAATGTTCAGATAATAACGGTATTTTTGAACAGGCATTATCCAGCAGGATTCCTAATGGCACGGAGGTTCTCTTTCTAGATGCCATGAATACAAAAATACCCCTGCTGTTTAGACCACGAGCAATCCAGGCACTTGAACTGAATTGGGTATGATTACTAGCTTTCTGCAAACCTCGCAATGCTGTATTAAAATGAAAATAGTTTTCAAAAAGAAACTGAGTCATTTTATTTTCTTAAAGTTATTCAGGATGACTTTAATGAGCAAGTAAGGAGTGCCTGTGATTAGAATCAGTGAAATACCTTTGTACGTTTATTATTGGCCTTTTCTTGGTTGGTAGAATAAATGTTTTAAGAAAGTGATTCACCCTTTAGATACCTAGGGGTAAAAATATCAATGTCTGGTGTTCATTAAATTATTATTATTAGACTCAGACTAGGTGTGAGAGCCCAAAATTGGCCTTTTCCTGGAAGTCTGTTTGTTGTGGTGTTTGAATTATTTCACAAGTGAAATTTTGTACATTTGATAGTTGTCTATAATCTCCAGCTTTTCAGGTTTTTTTATTCTTCCTGATTGAGTTTTGGAAGTTTGTATTTTTCTAGGAATGTGACCATTTCATTGAGGTTGTCCAGTTTGTTGGAGTAGAGTTGTTCATAGTATTTTTTGACAATCCTTTGTATATCAGTAAGGTCAGTTGTTATTTCACCTCTTTCATTTCTGATTTTGTTTATTTGGGTTCTCTCTCTTCGTTTCTTGGTGAGTCTGGTGAGAGGCTCATCAATAGGGTTAATTCTTTCAAAGAACTAGCTCTTGGTTTCATTGATCTTTTGCATTGTTTTTTATCTCTATGTCGTTTATTTCTGCTCTGATTTCTATTATTTCCTTCCTTCTGGATATTGTGGGCTTTTCTTGTTGCTCTCTTTCTAGCTCTTTGAGTTGTAGAGTTAGGTCATTTATTATCAGTTTCTCTTGTTTTTTGAGGTAGTCCTGTAGAGCTATGAACTTCCCTCTCAGGACTGCTTTCATTGTGTCCCTTAGATTTTGGATTGTTGTGTTTTCATTGTCATTTGTTTCCAGGATGCTTTTTATTTCTTCTTTGATCTCTCTGGTAACCCACTCATTGTTTAATAACATGCTATTTAGCCTCCAAGTGTTTGATTTTCCCCCAGTATTTTTATTGTAGTTGATTTCTAGTTTTATTCCATTATGATCTGAGAAGATGCTTGTTATGATTTCTATTCTCTTGAACTTGAAGAGACTCTGCCTGTGTCCTAACATATGGTCTATTTTTGAAAATGTCCCATGTGTGCTGGAGAAAAATGTATATTCTGTAGCTTTGGGGTGAAATATTCTGAAGATGTCAACTAAGTCCATGTGATCTTGTGAGTCATTTAGGATTGCTGTTTCTTTGCTGATTTTTTGTTTAGAGGATTTAATCAGTGGTGTCAGTGGGGTATTAAAGTCCCCTACTATGACTGTATTGCTATCAATCTCTCCCTTGATGTCTTCCAGAAGTTGTTTTATGTATTTGAGTGCTCCTGTATTGGGTGCATATATGTTTATCAGAGTTATATCTTCTTGCTGAATCGCTCCCTTTAGTACTATGTAGTGCCCTTCCTTATTTCTTTTTATGGCCTTTACTTTGAGGTCTATTTTGTTAGAAATAAGTATCGCAACCCCAGCTATTTTCTCATTTCCATTTGCCTGGTCACTCTCAGTCTGTGTGAATCCTTTTTTTGTGAGGTGGGTTTCTTGCAGACAGCAGATAGATGGGTCCTGTTTTCTTATCCATTGAGCTACCCTATTTCTTTTGATCAGAGCATTCAGTCCATTTACATTTAATGTTATTATTGAATCTCCAGCTTTTACCAATTTTCACCAACTATTTGTGAAATGTTTACACTTCAAGTATTATTCAGTGTGCTTTGTAACATCTGTGATAATGTATAGTCACTTAAAATGTTATCACTATTGTAGTTTGTTTGAGGGACTGATTAATATATAAAGCTATGTGTTAGGGTTACCACATTTTATTAAAACAGTTAATTTAAAAAATAATTTTGGAATGAATATAGATGACACAAAAATAGACATAAAGTTGCATGTGATTTGTCTCAAAAGACTTTTACTTTCCTTAAAAATCAGGGAAGAGCTCTGATAAAGAACTCATATTAAGGATATTTTATAAATAAAAATATATATTAGTAAAATATACATAAAAATTTGTTTTTAGTTAATGCTACCTCATCTAGCCAGCCTTCAATTTATCCCAATTTTCTCCTTTCCATTTCTGTAGCATTAGTCACTAAATCTTCTGATTAGACATTTAACAAAGAATTTCTCAAAAGATGCATCTTAGGGAAACTATCCTGGTTTATCACTTACATTTTAATTATATTTTTTCTTGTACATTTCTATGTACATTTTTAAAAGCATGCCAGAATTTAAAATGTGTCATAAACACAGAACTTTTGAGAACTAATGTGCTTAACTTTTGTTTTAATCATTAATTTTCTGAACTATTGGGCGAATATATACTACATTTTCTGCCAAACCCTTTAAATCCCATAATTCTACCAAAAATCTTTGAGGCACCAAGAAATCCCTCCCTCTTTCCCCAGCCAGCCAGCATCATA
>PVJC01021936.1:14959-27896 GCA_004026665.1 Murina feae | reverse complement strand
CCAGGTGGGGGAAGTTTTCTGTCATTATTTCTTCAAATAGGCTTTCAGTATCTTGCTCTCTCTTCTTCTGGCACCCCTATAATTCGGATGTTGGTATGCTTGAAGTTGTCCCAGAGGCTCCTTACATTATCTTCATATTTTTGGATTCTTTTTTCTTTTTGCTTTTCTGGTTGTGTGTTTTTTGCTTCTTCGTATTTCAAATCTTTGACTTGATTCTTGGTATCCTCTATTTTGCTGTTAGATCTCTGTATGTTATCATTTATTTTAGTCAGTGTATGCTTAATTTCTAATTGGTCCTTTTTCATATCCTTGAGGGTCTCACTATATTTCTGAGGTTTCTACAAGATTTTTGAGTAACCTTATTACTGTGGTTTTGAGCTCTATATCCAGTAGTTTGCTTTCCTCTCTTTCTTTCATTTGTGATCTGTTCCTTTGTCTCCGCATTTTGGCTGCTTCCCTGTGTTGATAGAGTGAGTTTGTGTACTAAATGTCCTATAGGGCACAGTGGCTCAGCCTCCCAAATTACCTGAGGTGGGCACTCTTGGTGTAGCCCTTTGTGGGCTGTGTGCACAGTCTTGTAGTTAAGCCTTGATTGCTGTTGGTATCACTGGGAGGGACTGACCTCAAGGCCAATTGGATATGAGGACTAGTTGTATCTACAATGGGAGAACTTCTGTGTTGGAGACACCCTTATGAAGCAGGACTTGTTTCAGTGGGGCTTTGGTGCTCACTGAATCTGCCCAGGTTTTTAGGTAGAGAAAGGCCAGGCCATTCATATGCAAAAGCCTCTGTGCACAGGTTGGGCGGTGTTGTAAATTTGGTGGGGCAGGTTCTCAGGGAATCACCAGGGTGGAGCATATCACAATGGCTGCCAATCCGCTCTGCCTCAGAGAGGTCCCAGGGTCTGTGTCCCACAGCCCTGTGCAGGAACTATGACTGCTGCAAGCACCTCTGTGAGAAAGCCGCTCTCACATTCTGGCCTGATGCCAGACAGTTCAGTTTCTCTCCATATGAGTCTGGGTCCCCAAATTCTCACTTGGAATTGGAGTTCAGAGCAGTTGGGAGCTTGTTTCTCCCTCCCGATTGAAAAAGACAACAGTGCACCCAGCTGCCAGCCCCTTTTGTGCGCACCTCCGTACCTCTGCACTTCCACATCTCTGCACCTCCTACCGGACTCAATGTACTTTTCTCTTTCATTCTAGTTGTAGAATTTCCACTCAGCTAGCCTTCCCATGGTTCTGGATGATATTTGTTTTGTTTTTTAGTTGTAGTTTGTTTTTTTTTAAATACATATTTTTATTAATTTTTTACAGAGAGGAAGGTAGAGGGATAGAGTTAGAAACATTGATGAGGAAGAGACATCGATCAGCTGCTTCCTGCATACTCCCCACTGGGGATGTGCCTGCAACCAAGGTACATGCCCTTGACTGGAATCAAATCTGGGACCCTTCAATCCATAGGCCGACACTCTATCCACTGAGCCAAACCAGTTAGGGTTTTAGTTGTAGTTTTAATGTGGTTGTGTGCGGCAGCAAATTCAGGTGTTTTACCTATGCTGCCATCTTGGTTCCTCTCCTTCCGCTGTAATTTGACAGTCTGTTTGATACTGCTCCATCTCTGTATCTATCTTTTTATTCATCAGGTTATAATATTCTTTATTATCCATAAACTAGGATCCTGGTGCACAATAATTTGTGCACTCTGAGGGGTCCCTCAGCCCGGCCTGTGCCCTCTCACAGTCTGGGACCCCTCAAGGGATGTCCCACTGCTTGCATGCCTGGCCAGCCTGGGTGAGGGGCTGGTGGCAGTTTGCAGGCTGTCCAAGCCCACCCAGCCCACCCCACGGCCCGCCATGCCCGCCCCGCCTTCATGGCTGCCAGCCTCCATCTTGGCTGTTAATTTGCATACAGCTGCTCTGATTGGCTGGTGGGCGTGGCTTAGGCATCCCAGAGAGATTGTTAATTTCAATATTACTCTTTTATTAGAGTAGATGAGTGAGATCATGTGATATTTTTCTTTCACTGCCAGGTTTATTTCACTTAGCATAATGCTCTCCAGTTCTACCCATGCTGATGCAAATGGTAAGAATTCCTTCTTTTTCATAGCAGTGGAGTATTCCATTGTGCAGATGTACCATAATTTCCTAATCCACTCATCTGCTGATGGGCACTTAGGCTGTTTCCAAATCTTAGCTATTGTAAGTTGTGCTGCTATGAACATAGGAATGCACATATCCTTTCTGATAGGTGTTTCTGGTTCCTTGGGATATATTCCTAGAAGTGGGTCAAATGGCAGTTCCATTTTTAAATTTTTGAGGAAACGCCATACTGTTTTCCATAATGGCTGCACCACTCTGCATTCCCACCAGCAGTGAAGAAGGGTTCCTTTTTCTCCTCATTCTCTCCAGTACCTGTCATTTGTTGATTTGTCTATGATTGCCATTCTGACAGGTGTGAGGTAGTACCTCATTGTTGTTTTGATTTGCAACTCTCAGGTTGATTAGTAACTTTGAGCATGTTTTCATGTGTCTCTTGGCTTTCTGAATGTCCTCTTTGGAAAAGTGTTTATTTAGGCCCTTTGCCCATTTTTTGATTGGGTTATTTATCTTCCTTTTGTTAAGTTGTATGATTTCCCTGTAAATGTTGGAGATTAAACCCTTATCGGAGCTAACATTGGCAAATATGTTCTCCATGCAATGGGCTTTCTTATTGTTTTGTTGATGGTTTCTTTTGCTGTGTAGAAGCTTTTTATTTGGATGTAGTCCCATTTGTTTATTTTTTCCTTAATCTCTCTTGCCCTAGGATCTGTATCTGTAAAGATATTGCTACAACATATGTCTGCAATTTTGCTGCCTATGGAGTCCTGTAGGATTTTTATGGTTTCCCGTCTTACATTCAAGTCCTTTAGCCATTTTGATTTTGTTTTTGTGTATGGTGTAAGTTGGTGACCTAGTTTCATTTTTTTGCATGTATCTGACCAAATTCCCCAGCACCATTTATTAAAGAGTTTGTTTTGGCTCCATTGCATGCTCTTGCCTCCTTTGTCAAATATTAATTGAGTATAATGGCTTGGGTCAAATTCTGGGTTCTCTATTCTGTTCCATTGGTCTGTACGTCTGTTCTTGTGCCAGTACCAGGCAGTTTTGAGAACCGTGGCTTGGTAATATAGTTTGATGTCTGGTATTGTGATCCCTCCAGTTTTGTTCTTCTTTCTCAGTATAGCTGTGGCAATTCGGGGTCTTTTTATATTCCAGATGAATTTTTGGAGAGTTTGTTCTAGATCTTTGAAATATGCCACTGGTATTTTAATAGGTATTGCATTGAATCTATAGATTACTTTAGGTAGTATAGACATTTTAATGATGTTGATTCTACCAATCCATGAACATGGTATGTTCTTCTGTTTGTTTATGTCTTTCTCTATCTCTTTTTTTCAATGTCCTGTAGTCTTTTACCCATTCTTATACCTGAGTATTCACTGCTCATCTCCCACAGGCTAAGAAAAACTCAAGTTCTTGGAATGCAGGCACTTTGTCTTCATTCATCTTGGTATACTCTTCAAAGCCTAGTGCAATGCTATCCCTAGCAGATGCTAGGTAAATTTTGCTAAGTTTAAATTAATTGATAAAGCACTTCTCCATTTATTCTCATGTAACCATCACAGCTTTTATAGGTGAGAAAACAAAGATCCAGAAACATTCATTAGCCTGGCCAAAGTCATAAAGCTTGTGGCAGAAGTGACCAGCTCTGGGACTTTACTTTTCCCTTTCATACCCTATAACTTGGGTGAGGGAAAAAGAAAGGAGAGAGAAGGAAATGGACCCTTCCTGAGCACTGTGTATAAGACACATTAGAGACACAATGCAAATTGAGCCTGAGGATAACACAATGGCAAGAGAGATGGATCTTGAAATAAGACCACTACTCTTTCTCAGTGAGACTTAAGGAAAGCATCTGGACTGGAGAGAGAGGGCTGAAATTATTGACTAATTTGCAATACCTGATCACAAATGAAGTAGATTTTTTCTAGAGTCTCCTTTATACCCTGGTATGAGAAACAATGTACTAGTGAAACACTAGCTTAGTATTCGAGGGGATACTGATGCCAAAATTGAGAGCACCCATAAATATAAGGAAGAGCTGTTTTCCCCTCTTATATGAAGGAAATACATAAGCTTGCCCTCACATTGCACAGCTAGCAAAAGCTTCATCTAAGAATCCACTGCAATGTTTTCCTTAATTAATTGGACAATTTGGGTATGTGAAAGAAAACAGAAAAACATCTGGGCAAAAAAGATGAACCATGTCACAATTTGTTTTTCCCTAAATCACCCTGATTGACTTATAATCTCCCTGAATCCTAAAGCAGCAGACACTGCAACTCCACTGGGTATCACATTGCTTGTCAGTTCTGCAAACTGCTTCACCAGGTTCAATCGCTTACTGCTGCTTTATCAGCACTATTTCCCTCCCTTTCTTTGGTTCTTACTTATGTTTCCCAGCTCTGCTGTCTAGAAAGTGATGGGGACAGTGACATAAGCAACACATTCAAATTCGGGACTGAATGGTTATGGAAAATGGGTGTCTGACCAGAGAAAAAAAATTTTTTTTGCTTGCTATGCAAATCTAACTTCTAACAGACAGCCTTTTTAGCTTGCAAAGTGTGAAACTTTATGTTTGGCTGGGTTAGATGAAAGTTTATCTGACTGCAGGAGGGTCAAAGCCATCAAAACACATTTAGCTCAGAAACCCTTGGAAAAATATTTATATTACGCATAGCTCTGGATATCACCTAGTAAGAAACATAAATTAGCATTCTGTCTTACTCCCTCTAATCCCTTGGTTCTACCACCTTCCTGCTTATTTTTTGGAACTGTGACTAAGTCTGAAACTAAAAACAAATCCTGCTTAGGGATTAAAACATTAAAGGCTGTTAAGTCAGAGCAACTCTAGCCTTGGAAATCATAACTGTTTAAGGCTGACGTTTTCTGATAAGTTCTTGGTTATTTCTGCTTATTACCAGGTCTCCCAAACAATATTGCGGCAAGCTCTACTGAGATAAATTTCAAGGGCATGATCAGACATCCTCTTCCACTTGACCAGAAAGAATGGATACAAGAGAAAAGGAGGAAACAAAGAAGGGACAAACGGGGTTGGAGGGAATTGTTTCCTATCTTGTACAATCTGCCAATAGGCTTTCTCAAGAGCTTAACTGGAGTTTTTCTACTGAGTAAGAGTACTGGAAATTTCATATTTTAGAAACAATACCCCCCCACACCCACACTGAATCTTGATTAAGCAATAAGTTTTAAGTAAAAATATAATATTGTCAATGCAAAATTTATCCTGTTGGAACCTACCTAATAATATTTTAGTTTCCACTCTTGCCCCTCCAATCCATTATCCACACAGCTGTCAAGAGTGTTCTTTTTATTTGTTTGTTTGTTTATTTTGTTAATCCTCACCCAAGGATATTTTTTTTCCCATTGATTTTTAGACAGGGTGGAAAGGAAGGAGGGAGAGGTAAAGAGAGAGAGAAATATCAATGTGAGAGAGACACATCGATTGGTTGCCTCCTGCAAGCGCCTTGACAGGGACCAGAGATACCCCGGACCTGGAGTCAAACCCGAGACCCTTGGGTGCATGGGCTGACGCTCTAACCACTGAGAAACACTAGCCAGGGCAATATTGGTCTTTTAAAAATGTTAGGTCTGACTATGTTACTACTTCCTGCTTATGATCCTCCGATTACTCCCCTTCACACTGGCAATTCCACCCAAACTTATTACCAAGGCCTAAAAATCCCAGAGTGGCCTGGCCCTGACTGCTCTCTCCCCTCATCCCAGCTGTGTGCTAACAGTACAGGCCTTTTTTCTGTTCAACTATGTCAAGCTCATTCCTGCCTTGGAGCCTTTACACTTGTCCCATCTTGCCCTTGGTCATTCTGATGGCTGTTTTCTTCCTGTCATTCAGAACTCAGGCCTTTCCCTATTACCTAATCCAATGTGATTTCCCAATCACACTATATCACATCATTCTATTTTAATTCTCTATGTAACGGAGAATCACTATCTGTTTCTTGTTTACTTACCATTTCTCCCTGCACTAGAATATGAGCTCAACAAAAGCAGACTTTGTCAGTCTTGTTCACTGCTATATACCCAGTTCACAGAATTAAGAATATATCAAGCACTCGATAAACATTTAATGAATGAATGAACAAATGAATTTTGCTTGGGAGCAAATATAGATAAAGGTGAGGCTGTTAACATAAATGGAAAGGGACAAACATGACAAGATCCAGAAATTTATATAATAAGTGCCCTCAGAGCAGTGGTTCCCAACTTTTCTGGCCATGCCCCACCTAAGCATCTTTAAAATCCTGATGCCCCCCGCCTCCCCGGGACATATAATTATTATTATTCAAAAAGTGAACTCCTATTCACGTGGAGGAAGCCTAAAAGGCCATTAACTTGGTGTAAACAAGCTTCCAAAGAACATGGCACCCATGAAAGACAAAAATAAAGGACAGCTGAAGTACTGAGGAAGAAATCACTAAGAAATTGTTAAATAAATAATAATATGAAGTGATATGAAAAAGTAGCAAATAAAGTTTCAAAACATGTAACAGAGAACTGAAA
This sequence comes from Murina feae, assembly GCA_004026665.1. NCBI lineage: Eukaryota > Metazoa > Chordata > Mammalia > Chiroptera > Vespertilionidae > Murina > Murina feae. Next base: position 21,256 of record PVJC01021936.1, on the reverse strand, counting down.
TGCATAAATATGTCACAGTATATATTTATATACTGTATATGGGGCCCCTAGAACCATAATACAAATTCACTGTTAATAATTCATTCTCGAATTGCCCCCCTTAAAAATAAAATTGCCCCCCTGTGGGGCGTGTGCCCCACTGCCTTAGGGGAACCCTGCCAACCTGAACAGCAACCTGCATCGACAACCAGCAACCGCCAAACCAACCCAGGCCTTCAAATGAAGTTGGGTTAATTGAGAGCAAGAATGGGTACAACGAGCAGTCCCCTGGCTCTCTACATCAAGGCCACTTTCACTAAACTCATTTTGGTTTGTTTATTTCTTTGTTTTTGTTAATCCTCACCTGAGGACTGATTTTCTTAGAGTGGAAGAGAAAGAGGGAGCGGGAGAGAGAAACATCAATGCGAGAGAGACACATCAACTGGTTGCCTCCCACATCCATCCTGGCCCAGGGTGGATGGAGATCCTGCAACCTTGGTACATGCCTTGACCGGGAACTGGACCTGAGACCTCTTTGTCTGAGGGCTGCTACTGTACTACTGTGTAAAACCAGCTAGGGCTTATTAAACTCTTTATAGCAAATGGTGGCTCCCAGCCACCCTGACCAGCTTCCCGGGCCAGCCCCATTTCCACCGCCTCTGGCTATGACCCCTCCGTCCACCCCGACATTAAAGCCTCCTCACAGAGGTCAATACCTGCAGCAGTGCTGTCCCTCCTGACTCCTCCCCAGCAGAAGTGACTGCTCCCTCCTCATTTCCAGAGGCTTGAATCTCTCACAACCATTCCTAACATACTGCCTGTGTCATCACTTATTTCAACCTTTTGTAAAAAAACTAAACCTCTATCCTCCCATGTCTTATCTAGTCCCACACCCTTCAAATGGTTTTTCTTTTGTGTTTTGTGTGGTTTTTAAAAAATATTTGTTCTAAATGTTTTTTGAGTATTTGTTGAAATGAAAAAAATGTTTGTTGAACTCAACAAACATTTCACTTTGTGGTAGACGTTGACATTTACTAAGTTATTTCATATGAGACTTTATGAAGATAATGCTCAACATTTATTGGGTGTTTATACTGTGCCAGGCTCTGTTCTAACCCATATCAAGTATCTCATTTATTCCTCACTTCAGCCCTGTGCAACAGGCACTACTAGTGCTATCCCCATTTTACAGAAGAAACTGAATACCAACGATTAGGTAACTTTCCCAAGGACACACAGCTGGTACGTGACAAAGCTGCCACTCCCGACAGGGATCACAGTTCAGGGAAGACAAGCTTATAGATGTCTATAAGCCAAGCTGACAAGTGCCAGAATGTATAAAGTGCTAGGGGAACACAAATTCTGCTGAGGTTATGAGTCTGAAAAAATAACTCATAAGAGAAGAGATAAGGTTTAAGTCAGGCTTTAAAGGATGAGCAGGTGTATTCCTGGTAGCCCAGGAGAAGCAAGGCTTACCAAGCTGAGACAGATGTGAGCAAAGGCCTGGGACTGCCAAGCACATGGCAAGATTTAGAACTAGTAAGTAGAAAAATGACTGTAATTTAATCACAACTCTCAAGAAGTCCAAAGTCTTTTTCAGAAGTATGCCAGAGAATTGCCATCAAAGCAAATACACTTGCATTTACTACTCTTCAGAAAAGAGTCTATTTCCCAGGCTACCAAGTGAATTTGTTATAAAGCACAAATATTCACCTTTTGCATAAGTCACAGCAATGGGTGTGTACCAAATTTTAAACTCCAAAGATGCCCGAGAATGCCGGGGCAGCACTCTCTCCCCACACAAATGTGCTCTTATATTGCTTAGGACTTCCAACTGGGAAAAAGACCAAGGCAATAACTGCAAACTGCACACCACAATAAATTCTGCTACATGCCCTCTAGCCTCTGCTCATGCAATTCCAAGTCTCTGATATTGGCCCCAAATTAAAACTGCAAAGACAATTCAATCCTTATAATATGAGGATACTTAGCAAACATCTTCCTGAATGCAGCACAAGGGCAGGAAAACAAAAATGGAAGACCACCCACTGATTCTGCTTTCTAATATTTACTGATGGCTTCTGACTGGCTGCAAACAAATAATATATGGGAGTCTAGGAATGTTCCATTGCTTGTGATTCATACCAGCCTGACCATTATAAAGCCATAAAAGTCAAAATATTAATATAATAAAAAAACTAAACAAAACAAACAGAACACCCTGTGTAGCAGCTATGCAATGGATCCCCAGACTGAGAATGAACTGTTTCTTCCCAAACAAACAATAAAATCTTCAAGGTCCAGCGTTTGTTGGCGAGCTTGGCAACACAGAAAACACAAAGAGAGAGCTTTTGTGTGAACTGCTGTTTCTGAGTATGTTTTACAGGTAACAGGCAGGCTAGCCGTTCCTCTCTTGTCTCCTCTATTCACAGGCGGAGGATGGTAATTAAAATCAGCCCAGGGACCAAGCAGGAAGGCTCATTCAGGGCCACTGTAATTAACCTCTGGAAGGTAAGCCTGCACACATGACACTGTGGAGACACAGTGAAGGAACACGTGCCACAGCCTTCCTTCTGATGCACCTCAAAACAAAAGGACATCCCACATCATGCTTTTCTTTCTGAAGAAAAATAAAGTTCCTGAATTCCACAAAAGTGGAAGTTTGCTCTAGGAAGAAAGAAAATGGCGATAGAAAAGTTCATCCTACTAAGTCACAAATGGCCCTGCTGGACTCCAGCCTTGCTCTTTATAACAGAGTTCTTCATATCCAGTGGGTTCACAACCCCTTCATTCACACCAAATGCCAGCAGTGAGCACAACACAGGAAATTTCTCATGTCAACAACCTTGAGGGAGAAAGGGTGAGAAAGGGGTGGGCAGTGTAGCAATGAGATCTCAGAATCCTTTGGGACCCAATCCCAACCATTCTGGTTCAGTAGGTCTTAGACTGGGCCAGAAGGCGACCTAACGAGCATGCCAAATGAATCTAGTACAAGTGGCTGCAGAGACAAAATCAGTACTGACTTCCTACCTTACAGGAAAAAATGAAACAACAGAAAGGAAGGAGACCCACCTGAGTGACAGCTTGGTGGGTGGACAGAAAAACACCTGAGTGACAGCTTGGTGGGTGGACAGAAATCCACAGGAAGTATCAGGGTAAGAGGCTGGACTAGACACACTTCTGCCACTGGCCAGTTGTGGTGCCTTTTCAGCCTCTGAGCCCTCTCTGATCACAGGCAAGAGAAGGAAACTGGTGTGGTGGGAAAGGACTGTGGTGGGATCGGAAGATGCAGGCTCTAATCTCAGCTGTTGCAGGGACTAGGCGTGTAGCCCAGGGAAAGCCTTCGTTTTTCTATCCGGGGTTCCTTATATGTAAATGAGGCGATGGGTCTATTGGTTCACCTCACATATAAACTCCCTTTGATTGCCTGCTGCCTGGAACAATAGCTGAGGCAGCAAAGCTGTACCAAAAAGAATGCCGAAATCAACTGGCCCTGTCTTCTACTGGAAGGGCTGCAACTCTGGCCTGGGTGAGCCAGAAGATCTGTTCTTACTTTTAACATTCTCCAAATCCCTATTTATGAAATAAGTAATAATGATACTTGTTCCACCCTCATTTGGAATTACGAAGGCCAGAAGAGAAAAGAAACATCCATGAAAACTTTTTGTGAAAAGGTCATAGTAGCAACACAGTTGAGTGTAGAGGAACAAGAACATGGAGTCAATGAGAACACAGGATCAAATCCCAGCTGAGTAACACAGGCAAGTTGTTTTGTCTCTCTATGCCTCAGTTTCAGAGCTGTAAAGGGGAATAACAGAATACCCATCTGAGAGAATATGGTGAGGACTACATAGTGATATTTCATAAATGTTAGGCCTCTATAACCCCCTCCCTACCATAGTTCCAAAAAACAAAGTATCCCATCGGTTGCATTTCTACTTTTTTACTCTCCTCATCCAGTCCAGCCTTGCCTCAGAGCTCTACCTGACACCCAGATGATGCCACTCACAGAGACAATGGTGGTGGTGATGTCAACACCTCACACAAGCCTGCAAAACCCCAGAGGGATGTGCAACTTACCAGAGCATCGATGAGTACTTCTGCTCCTTCTTCACTCTCATGCAGTGTGTCTATATCTGTTAACTCCTGAAGCAAATCAACCACAGCTATGGACACATGTGAAAAATGTTAAGGGTATTACATACATACTGAAACCCTGCTGGCATTTTACTAAAACATTTGCTTCCCTCCCGTTTCCTTCTCAACTGCTTCGTCACTATTTGCCTTTAACATACTCAGGTTTTATTACATCTCTTCAACAAGGTTCTACTCACAGAGGATGTTCAATAAATGTTAACTGATTGTCTCTTTCCTATGTTGCCTTCCTGGCAACTTATTCCATAGTTCACTGTATTTTTTTTAATTTCAAAACTTCAAATATGATCACTTGGGAGGTTGCTTTTCCAGTGAGAAACAACCTTAGCCTTAACTCATAATTTAAATTCTTGGAACTCAGTATAATCTTAACTACCTTGTACAGATCACCTTCAAAGGCAGTAATGATTTCTAAGATGACATGGCTGGTATCTTCAGACACCAAGGCATGACCAAATAGACTTAATATGTAAAGGGAAGGATTTACACTGGGATGTGCTAGTGCAGACCCCACCAACCTCCCTTTCCCTCAAATACCATGCTGCTTTGGACATAAAAAGAAATGTAAACAATGAAAATTGAACACGAGGGAAAAATGGAGAAAAAGAGGGACATATAAGTGAATGAAAACATGAAGCAGAGAAAAAAGAAGTTATGTTTGGAAACTGGAAGCTAGAACTAAACTAAGATTCTCTTCCCTCACCTTGGGGACACACACACACACACACCCCTTGCTCCATCAACCTGCTTTTAATGAATGCCTACGATGAATAATGCACTGTGACAATGACAAAGGCAAACTTATTCTTCTTTCTGGGCCTCAGTTTCCTCACCATAAAATGAAAACATTAGATAATCAGAGACATTAAAAAAATTATACACCACAGGGAATTACTAACACGAACCAAATGAAGAATACAGAAACATTAACTGCAGATGTCTTGAAAAAGCAGCAATCAACTTGAACTGGGAAAACAAGAATTATTTGTTGAAAGAGAATGGTCAGAAAACAGGCAACGGAAAAGATGAGGGCACGACAACAGGAATAAAAGCAGAGAGATTAGAATGTACAAAGGCATATAAAGAGGAGAAGAAATGGAATAGGAGGGAAGAGATAAAAACACAATGATAACCCTATAAAATAACAGTATTTTGAAAGGCTAACCTAACAGCTGTGTGCAGGCGGCACAAAAGCATTATGAATGTTGGGGGTGGGCAAATGGAGGCACTTGGGGGGTATGGGCGGGGCGGGGGAAACAACACCTGAAGGAGGAATAGGTGTTCCAAAGCTACAACAAGAGTCCAGAAATGAGAGAACAGAGTCAGAAGCAGGGCAGTTTCCTTACAACTGGAAAGAAAAAAATAAAAGATACAGGACATCTACTCTAATAAAAGTGTAATATTGAAATTAACCGTTTCTCTGGGACACCTAAGCCACGCCCACCAGCCAATCAGAGCAGCTGTATGCAAATTAACTCAGCCAAGATGGAGGCCGGCAGCGCAGGCAGCAGGGTGGGTGGGGCGGGTGTGGTAGGCTTGGCCAGCCTGCAAACTGTCATCAGCCCCTCACCCAGGCTGGCCAGGCATGCCAGCAGGAGGACATCTCCCGAGGAGTCCCAGACTGTGAGAGGGCACAGGCTGGGCTGAGGACCGCCCTCCCACACCCCCCAGTGCACAATTTATTTGTACACCGGGCCCCTAGTCTAATATAATAAAAGAGAAACATGCAAATTTGACCGTTACCACCAGCCAATCAGAGCAGCTGTATGCAAATCAACCCAGCCAAGATGGAGGCCAATAGCCATGGAACTAGAGCAACAGCCATGGAACTAGAGCAAACTGTTGCAACTGCCTGCCTAGGCTGGCTGAGCCTCTGCTCACAGCCACGCCCACCAGCCAATCAGAGCAGCTGTATGCAAATTAACCCATCCAAGATGGAGGCCAATAGCCATGGAACTAGAGCAACAGCCATGGAACTAGAGCAAACTGTTGCAACTGCCTGCCTAGGCTGGCTGAGCCTCTGCTCACAGCCACGCCCACCAGCCAATCAGAGCGGCTGTATGCAAATTCACCCAGCCAAGATGGAGGCTGGCAGGGCGGCTCTGCACTGGGAGCCTCCACGGCCGACCGGCATAGCTGTGCCAGGTGTGTCAGCTCAGTGGG
>PVJC01021936.1:0-14859 GCA_004026665.1 Murina feae | reverse complement strand
CTGGGTCCACTGCCTGGCTCTGCCCTGGGGGCCTCCGCAGGGTGTCCAGGAACACCCATCCAGGGTCCGCTACCTTCATCCGCCCCCCAGGGGCCTCCACAGGGCATGCGGGAGCGTCTGCTGCACAGTGCGGAGAATCCGAAGCCAGTCCACTGCCCAGCTCCACCCCGGGTGTGTTTGCTCAGCAGCAGTGCCCCACCGAGGGATTCTGCACCAGCGTCCGCCCCTGGCTTGCCACCCAACTCTGTGCCAGGTGTGTCCCCTCAGCGGTGTGGGCCCACCAGGCATGTGCAATCGTGGGCCCTCCGGTGGGAAACGTCCAGGCCTGCACTAATGGCTCTCAACCCCTCACCGAGGGCACAGGCCGGGCTGAGGGACCCCCCCCCCCCCCCCGCCCAGTGCACAAATTTTTGTGCACCGGGCCCCTAGTATTAACAATAATGATAGAACTTGCTAACTGCCAACTGACATTTTAGGTATTTCATGAACATCTTTTGCTGGGGGAAAAATTATTTGAAGGCTCATTTTATTCATCATTAACTGACCAGCTGACCATCATAAATAAGTAAATAAGGTTCCTGTGTCTTATTTTTTCACTCTTTAAAGTCATATTTGCCCCAAACATAGAAGTGCTATAAAACTTAGTGTGGCCCAGCCAGCGAGGATCAGTAGTTGAGCATCAACCCATGAACCAGGAAGTCCCGGTTTGATTCCTGGTCAGGGCACATGTCTGGGTTGTGGGCTCAATCCCCAGTAGAGGTGTGTAGAAGGCATCCAATTAATGATTCTCTATCATCATTTATGTTTCTACCTCTCTCTCTCCCTCTCCCTTCCTCTCTGAAACCAATAAAAATATTTTTAAAAGAAAAAAAATTGACAGTGGCTATGGTTTTATATAGAAACATGATAAATGTCTAACTTTTACCAAGCAAAGTTTTTTCTTATAATATTCCAGTGTACAGGGTGGGCAAAGGTAGGTTTAGTTGTTCGTATGGAAAATAATTAATAAATAATAATACAAGAATAAACTGTTTCACATACAACTGTAACTCACAAACCTGCTTTTGCTCACCTCTGTATATCTCCTTGTCTACTCTCTTGCCTCAGTTGAAAAGTCAAATAATAAATGAGTTACCAACTACCAGATCTGGTAAACATCTCATCGATCCTACCATTAACTGATTTTACATAAATTCCCAACTTTCACCAAACAGCATTTCAGCAAGGCGGTAATGAGTCCATAAGTGTAACCATCAACTCCTGGCTAATATAATATGACATTTGAAGGTCATTTAAAGACTAGAAAGAGGAGTAAGAATGCAAACTATAGGTAGACAGATGAATCCTCAATGTTGAGAAAATTCAGCATGGCCTGTCACCCATCCAGCATTTCTTCACAAGCAGACTCTGGGCATGGGTGATAGGTTTTTCCACTGTAGTTACAATTTCATTTCAGGAGGTAAAAGGCTCTCCGGTACAAGTATAATAGGAAAACAGAGAGCCTGTCTCTCTGTGAATTACTAAAACACAGTTTTTGATAACCTATTTTGTCATGTCAGTAGAAAGATCACCCAACTCACTCGCTTTGTACTTGTCCACTACTGGGGCAATAAGCTAGTATAATAAGAAGTGAAGTCGAAAAAATCAGCGGGGCACAAATGGTCCATAACACAAAGGCTCTTGGAAAAAGAGGACTGTCTACTTCTGTTTTTTGGCTCTAGATATTTATTTTCAGGACTGATCCCTAATAGAGTCCTGGTATAGAAACCGGACATTAACCTGATTAGTCTCCAATGAGATGTGTTCATAAGGAATGTTGTTCTGTGTGTTTTTTTAAGATAAAGAGAAACAAGACATGACATAGTAAGCAGGTGGTTAAAAGAGTCATTTCAAAAAGGCTTCCTTAAGAAAAATGAACCAGGATAGATTCAGAATATATAATTGATTTAATAGAACACCAAAGGGGCTTTCCATAAAAAAAAAACTTCTTTCTTTTATTCCTAGACTAGGATAGTGATTAGATATAACTCAATTAGTCCAGATGAATTTCAAAACACAGACAAAATGGTTTTTTTCTCCTTTTGAAATAGCTGGCAGAGCTAGCTAGAATGAACTGGGACTTTTAATTTCATCCCAATCCAAGATCAAGATGAGTACAGTATTTGTAATTTTTTAAAAAAATGGACTTGATATCCATATCCAATGTGTAGTGACTACATGAGCAGCTAGTAAGAGCATGTCAGCTTCCAGTAAGTGAGGAATGGCAATTTTCATTGCCAAGGTAGAGAACATGAAATAAACTTGAAAAGCACTCAAATCTCCACATCTACCAAAAGCTTGCCAATCTCCAATGACCAATTCCCTTATCACCCCTAGGCCAGAGATGACCCACACCTTTCAGAATACTAACGGCATTTCTTGAGCACTTACCACCACACATAGCTATCAACTGAAGCTACTATTTCTTATTTCCCTAATAGAACATAACAGAGCTTATCATACTAAGGAAGAACCCAGTAAATGCCGTGATCTACTTACTACAGGACTTTAGAAAGGATTCCACTGACTTGTCACTTAAATTGAAAACAAAGCAGGTGCCATACAAAAATAAGATACTTATTGGTAACTTGGAGTTTTTTTTATTTTGTTTTGTTTTGTGGTGGTGGTAGCAGAAGGGGTACTCAGCCACCATCTGGGGTTTTATCTTCTTGTTTTATTCCTCCTTATTCTTCCAGGCAAATTGAGTAAATTTGGCTTAAACTAGGCCACAAAAACTTTGTTCACCAATACCTTAAGAAAACATTTTTAAATGTAACTTTGGTTTTATTTTTATGCAGAAACACTCCAAAAGGTTCACAAAAGGGGGGCTCTGAACATGTTTAAACAATTTATTTTAAAGGAAAAATTGTTGTAAAAAGCAATATCTCTAAAAGGCAGCAGCTGTTGGACCCCACCTAATGCATTTGGAGTGACTCTTCAACACTGTGTGTGGGGTGTGCCTTCTCTCCCTCCCCTTACCCCCAGAGGTGCTCTTCACAGACCAGAATTCCATTCTGCCGCCAAATGATGGCTGGGCTCCTACCTCTCCAGGGGGGAGATGTGCTCAGAAGCGCTGACAGGCCCTCACCAGCGGCAGTGATGCAGAGCGCCAGAATAAACTCTGAAGCTGCTTCTCACGGTTGAAAGGACAAGGTGCAAGCTGTTTTCTCACATCCTCTGTCTCTTAAGGTTACAATAAACCAGCCTCTGATCCAATTAAAATCCCTATAGTTTATGTTTTCTCAAGAAGGACAAAGCAAAGATGACCTGTGCTTGCTGGAAAGATAACCAGCCATGTATGGTCTTGGTTGATAACTGAAGAGTTAAAAAGATTAAAAATTTAAGTCAGGACTGTCATGAAATTGTTTATTCATGGTGAGGTGTTTCGGGCAGACGGCTGTATAACAGTAAACTGTTAACAAACATTTCCTAAAGAAAAATTTCCATTACAGATCACAGATAAGGCAAGAAACAGAGTGCAACGCTGCTGAGAGGTCAACATTCCAATTGATAGAGTATTCGTTAGATGCAAGTCAAGAGGGTCTACCCTTTCCTGAAACCACTTTTAAGTTGTACTTTGAGGAGGATGACATTTATTCTAATTGCTGCATCTAATTAAAATGAGGTAATTTAAAATTTTTCAAATGAACTTAAAATTTGATGTAGGGCATAATTGAAAATCAGGTTTTAGAAAAATATCACTAGGGCAGTAGGGTGAAGGTTGTATACAAGTGGGGGGAAAGTGCAGTTTAGTTCTCAGAGAGCAGGAGGGAATGGCAGCTGTCAAAGTTATTACAGGGGGACTTGTTTTTTTTCCTTTTTAAAGACCAGAACATTACAACTTGCAACAGCTGTGCCCTTGCCTTTCCCAAGTATGCTGATGAGCAGCACAGCATTTCTTGTGTGTCTTCTCCTCAGCAGGAATCAGGCTGGTGAATCAGCAAAGTGTTAGTGTCTTCAGAAAGCTGCTACTATTATTTTGAGTTAGCAGGCATATTCAAAAAGAATGAGAGCTATGTTTCCAGAGACAACACAGGTGATTTCTGTATTAATACGCAAGGTAATGAAGGAATCACTGCAACTCTGTCAGGGACATAATAAATCCTAAAGGGAAGAGACTCAGTGCACTAGAAAGAACAATGGACTGGAAATCAGGGGTCTGGAGTGTCAGGCTCAACCTCAACAGTTAGCTATCCAACATCAGGACCACAGACTTGTCACTAAATAAAGAGGCACTGGACTAAGTCATCTCTAAGGTCTGCTCGGATTCTGAAAATCTACCATTCCGTGTAGGTGAATTGAATTGTGAAGTCACAACTAAAATTCTTAGTTACTAAATCTGTAAGGAGCAGTTAGCACCTCGAATAGAGCTAATCATATGTAGATACTCAATATATGCTTACTGACTGACGCTGTTTGAGTGTCCAGTATAGCCTATGATTCCTCGGGGTCTAGCACAGTGCCTGGTACATAATAAGCACTCAAAGCATATCTACACGCTATTGAATTCATAAGACCCTGTACTGAGCTTGCCTAGAAACACGCTAATTGGCTAGGGTTCTTATACAATGCAGAACTCTGCAATGAACACTGGGGAACACTCATCAATCTTGGGATTGACACAGCGATTCTTAATACTGTCTAACATTACATGAAATATCAGAAATGGCTTAAGATCACCCTTCCAGAAGCCTGCATTAAAATTATTCACTGATTTATTTCTATGAAATTATCAGGCAGGAAAGAACCTAGTCAGACATGCTCTCAGGAGAGAGATTACCAGAAAGATGAAAATAACATGAAGCAGCAGCAGATTCCCCATGAATATCACTCAAGCAGACTAACTACATTTGTCTCTCACCTTTGAAAATCTGAATTCTAACAGAGCAACTATTGGAAGGGAATTTCCTTTAATGAACATAACTCTAATCACAGGCATATGAAAAACCTTTTGCACTAAAGCAGTTGTACATCAGATAGCAAAGACAAAGTATAAAATGGTTTTCAAACTGATTCAGATTCGGTTAAAAGCATCATTTCCTAAGTGCCTACTATATATCAGAAACTACTTAGCACTTATATGATCTCCTTTAATCCTCTAAGTAACACTGAAAGGCAAAAGTTATTAACTCTACTTTTTGCAGTTGAGAATACTAAAGGCTAGAGGGGCACCAAATTTCACACAAAAAATGAAACTGAAAGTTAAACCTAGATTGTTTATTTAGCTCTAAAACTGATTCTATAAATACTATATGTTTTTGTGCACCTGGTCTTTAAGAAATTGGAAATATATCAGTGGACAAAACATAAAATCCCTGTCTTCCCCGACATTCCAATGTGCTTTCCATCATAGTTTACTGCATCCTCTAGTCTCAACTCCACTGGGGCATCTGCTAACAGACAATGTCTAGACCAAAAATTCAAATGCTGTCTGGTCTTGCCTCTCTAATGGGCCTCCAAATCAAAATCCTGAAAAATTAATGCTGTTAATGTATGAACAGATACATCACGATGAATTCTAATACTATTAAAAGCAAACAGAACAACTAAGGATTGCCCAATATTTACTAATATAAACCAGATTTTCAAATGAATGAAAAGCATCATGTGTTTCAAGATGGGAGATAATTGGACTGAAAATAGAATATCAGATGTGACAACAGAGACAGAAGACACCATTTCCCTACCATGTCAGCCTTCCTACTGAAGACAGATCTGAAAGGATATCTGTGTTATCGTGTCCGAGCAACCCGAGAAGAGACTGAACAGCATTCAGCTCCACTAGGAGGTGGTACAGGTCTGGCATGGTGGCTACCACGTGCATCTCCTGAATGATATCATTTAGGTCCAGCTCGGATTCCATAAACCTAGGAGGGAAAAACAAGACAGCATCATTGAAAGAAAAGAAGTACTATCAGCACTGACGAGCAAACAGCCACACAATCCAGACAAACAATCTCTCAAAGTGTCTACAACAGACCAACCAAGAAGGACACTCATCCAAACATCATACTGCCACATAATTTCCTTGGGAAATCGATTTCCTCATTACAAAAATCAATCTTGGATTCAGATCTCATTACAGGATTCCCTTAATCTTGCCGTCACAAGCTGCCTGTTAGAGGCTCCTAAGCATTTTGCAGCTTTAAATGATCTGCCCACCAGTCCGATGGATTAGCTAACATTACCCCTTAGTGTGGCAATTCTGTGGCCCTGAACATAGTTATTTTACTAATCTAAAAAGGGTTTTCTTACTTGCCACTTCAGATCAGGCCAATTACTTCCTTTACCTAAAGGAAGACACAGATTCTGTTGCCCTTCAAAAATGACATGTAAGAGAAACGCCCACATCTCTTCCAGTGAGCTGATTAAGAGGTCGATCCCAAAGTAAAGCAGATATAGGCTCTGGCATCCTATAATCATCATCACACTTTATGAAGTATGATATTTTACTCACATGCCCACACTTGGACCTTTCAACAGACCTATGCCCAGGCACTTAGAACAAAACTGCTCTGTATTCACCTCTGCATGCCCCACCTCCAATGTTTGACACATAAGGAATGCCCACTAAGTCTTTGATGAACAACACAGGAAGTTTTGTTGTGAAAAGGAAATGAGCTAATCCATGGGAAGCAACTGAACAATACCCGACTGACAATGATTGAGAGGAATGGGTGGTCAAACAGACCCTGAAACCAGACTGCCTGGGTTTAAACCTGACCTAGGCACTTAGCCTCTCAGTTTCTTCATCTGTAAATGAGATAATAAACTAGCCTATCACATAGGGATACTATAAAGAGTAAATGAATAAATAGATACAAAGCACTTAAAAATGCATATGTCTGCTCTCCTTTTCCGTCCTCCTTCTCCTCCGCCTCTTACTACTACCACCATTGTTGTCTATCTTCCCTGCTAGAGTATAAGCTTCTTAAATATAGGAAGTATGTATTTTGTCTTTATATATCCACAGGTGCCTACTTATTTGAATGAGGCCACAAAGGAAAGGAACACAAACAGGAACTCTTGAAGTCATAAAGTACTCATCAACTTCCAGATCTAAATCTGGAGACTATAACTCTTTAAAACATGCTCATATTTTAGACAATATCCCTAACCATTGCTTTCCCCATTACTATTTTTAATCATAATAGAAATCATACATTATTAACCAGAAATAACCATTGATAATATTCTGATGTCAATTCATTTGTTTTTTACTCAACCTATACCCTTACTCCCAACACTAAAGTAGCCTACATAGTATAGAGCTGTATATTCAATTTTTGCTATTGTTAACACAGGCTGAATAATTCCCCTTATCATTAAACACTCTTTTACAGTAGGAAAAGCCAGTATCCGACAGTGCTGTCAGTCTTTCTCCTTCTCCCATGGCACTATCCCTCACTCAGCGCAGCACTCTTCCCTGTTGAGCCCAGACCTGACTTCTCAACATAGCATTCCAAAAAGAGACTACCAATCGATCACAGAGCCAGTGTAGGAGATAAGCCTATCTGAAACTCCTGTCCTAAATAATACATTTTTAAAAGCTGCATGGTATTCCCTTGTGGAGATGTACCATAATTTATTTTACCCTTTGTCAGGCATTCAGGTGGTCTCCAATTTTCTCCCTATACCAAATGACACTATGATGCATGTATTCACAATTATTTTGTTGAGATAAATTCCCAGGAAGGAAAGTGTCAAGTCAAAGAGTAAGCATACCTTAGCAGATTTTGATATATTCTTCCAGAAAGGTACCAATAGTGTATAAAGTGCCTGTTTCCCTTTACCCTCTTAAAAAACAGTATTTAAAATATCCTCCAATTTGAAATAGAAAATTTATTAAAATTCTTTTTTATTGTTGATACTATCACAGATATCTCCCATTCTCCCCTTCTTTGCCCACCTCCATCCAGTTCCCACAACCCCTCCCCTGACCTTCACCACTCTATTGTCTATATGCATGGGTTATGCACAGATGTTCTTTGGCTACACTCTTTACCTTCTTTTATCCATTGCCCCCACCCACTTCCCTTCAACCTCTGTCAGTCTGTTCCATGTATCCATATCTCTGGTTCTAGTTTGTCTGTCAATTTATTGCGTTCATTAGATTCCAAATGAGATCATGTGATAACTTTCTCTGACTGGCTTATTTCGCTTAGCATAATATAATATCCAAGTCCATTCATGCTGTCACAAAAAAATAAGACTCCCTTCTTTTTCACAGCTGCATACATAGTACTCCATTGTGCAAATGTACCACAGGAGATAGAAAATTTAACTTATTTTTTATTTACATTTCTGATACTACTATTTAAGATGGTTCAAATTTTGTTAATGTTTATTAGCTATTTGAATTTCTTCTTTGTCCATTTTATTTTTAAAGTAATTCTTTGATAAAAGTATCACCTATGTCCCAACCCCCATTGACCAACTCCAGCCCCCCCCCCATCTTCTTTACCCACTTTATATCAGGGTGCTCATCTTATTTATTCATTTATAAGCACCCTACATATTAAGAAAATTAATTTATCACACACTCTGGGGGGGAAAACAACAGAGAAAAATATTTGCCCTTTAATTAATACATTGTGCTTTATCACATAAAGGTTTTTAAAAGTTTAGTCAAACCTTTGCCTTTATAAACTCTATTTTACATGTATCAGGAGCAAGGTTTTTTTTATCTATGTTAAGATTAGATATATTTTATGGTCTACTTTATGTATTGTTACTTTTATACATGTTTAAATGTTTAGGAGTAAATAAATCTGAAATTTATTTTAGCATATGCTATATGACAAAGACCTAACTTTATTTTCTGCAAATGTTTGTCCTATTGCCCCAATACCATAATCTATGCTTTTTCCACAGATTTGAAGAAATGCCACCTAAATCATACACTAAATTTTATTCTTTTTAATTCAAATTTAAATTTCTTTCATTGACCCCTGCTCCCCCCACTTGCCCCTCCCAAGCCTTTGCCACACTATTGTCTGTGTCCATGAGGCATGCATATAAGTTCCTCAGTTTAATCTCTCTCCCCCCATGCCCCTGACCCCCAACCCCACCTTCTCTCTGGAATTCATCAGTCTATCCATGGTTCTATGCCTCTGGATCTATTTTGTTTATCAGTTTATTTTGTTCATTAGATTCCACATATCAGTGAGATCATGTGATACTTATCTTTCTCTGACTGGCTTAATTTGTTTAGCATAATATTCTCCAGGTCCATCCGTGCTGTTGCAAATGGTGAGAACTCCTCTTTTTTATTGCTGCATAGTACTCCATGGTGGTAAATGTACCACAGCCTTTTTATCCACATATCTGCTGATGGGCACTTGGGCTGTTTCCAAATCTTAGCTATTGTAAATTGCACTGCTATGAATATAGAGGTGCATACATTCTTTCTGAGTGGTGTTTTGGGTTTCTTAGGGTACATTCCTAGAAGTGGGATTACAGGGTCAAATGACAGTTCCATTTTAAATTTTTTGAGGAGACTCCATACTGTTTTCCATAATGGCTGCACCAGTCTGCATTCCCACCAGCAATGTACTAGGGTTCCCTTTTATCTACTTCCTCGCCAACACCTGTCATTTGTTGATTTGTTGATGATAGCCATTCTGACAAGTGTGAGGTGACACCTCATTGTTGTTTTAATTTGTATCTCTTGAATAATTAGTGACTTTGAGCATTTTTTTCAAGTTTCTTGGCCTTCTGTATGTCCACTTTGGAGATGTCTATTTAGGTCCTTTGCCCACTTATTAATTGGATTGTCTTCCTTTTGTTAAGTTGTATGAGTTCCTTATATACTTTAGAAATTAAGCCCTTATCGGATATATTATTGGCAAATATGTTCTCCCAGGCAGTAGGCTCTCTTTTCACTTTGTTGTGGTTTCTTTTGCTGTGCAGAAGCTTTTTATTTTGATGTAGCCCCATTTGTTTATTTTCTCCTTAGTTTCCTTTGCACAAGAAGATCTGTCAGCAAACATATTGCTATGAGAGATGTCTGAGATATTGCTGTGAAGATTTTTGTGGTTTCACGACTTACATTTAGGTCTTTTATCCATTTTGAGTTTATTCTTGTGTATGGTGTGAGTTGGTGGTCTAGTTTCATTTTTTTGCACATACCTGTCCAGTTTTCCCAACACCATTTATTTCTCTACTCCATTGTATGTTCTTGCCTCCTTTGTCAAATATTAATTGAGCATAATGGCTTGGATCTAATTTCTGGGTTCTGTTCTATTGATCTGCATGCCTGTCCTTGTGCCAGTACCAGGCTATTTTGAGTATAGTGGCTTTGTAGTATAACTTCATATCTGGTATTGTGACTCCTCCAACTATGTTCTTCTTTCTCAAGATTGCTTTTTGGAGTCATTTTTGGTTCCATACAAATTTTTGGAGTGTTTTTTCTAGATCTGTGAAATACGCCATTGGTATTTTAACAGGGATTGCAATGAATCTATAGATTGCTTTGGGTAGTATTAGACATTTTAATGATGTTGAGTCTATCAAGCTATGAACATGGTATTTTCTTCCACTTTTTTTTATATCTTCTTCTCTCTCTTTTTTCAATATCCTATCTGAGTACAGGTCTTTTACCTCCTTGGTTAAGTTTATTCCTAAATATCTTAATTTTCTGTTGCAATGGTAAATGGGTTTTTTGTTTGTTTGTTTGTTTTTGTCTCTCTTTCTGAGAGTTCACTATTGGTGTATAAAAATGCCATCAATTTCTGGGTGTTAATTATGTATCCTGCTATGTTGCCAAATTCATTTATTAAATCTAGTAGTTTTTTGGTGGACCCTTAGGGTTTTCTATGACACTTTTACTTCATCCTTTCCAATTTAGATGCCTTTTATTTCTTCTTCTTCTCTGATCGCTGAGGTTCCTATATTGAATAATAGTGGTGAAAATGGACATCCCTGTATTATTCTTGTTTTTAGGGGAAATGGTTTTAGTTTTTGCCCACTGAAGATGATGTTGGCTGTAAGTTTGTCATATATGGCCTTTATTATGTTGAGGTATGATCCCTCTATTCCCACTTTGCTGAGAGTTTTTATCGAAAAAGAGTGTTGGATTTTGTCAAATGCTTTTTCTGCACCAATTGATATCATCATGTGATTTTTGTTTTCCAATTTGCTTATGTAATGAATCATGTTTACTGATTTGCGAATATTGTACCAGCCTTGCATCCCCAGGATAAATCCCACTTGGTCATGGCATCATACACTGAATTTTAATGTGTACTCTAATCTGTTTATGGGCTTTGCACTGCATTTCATTGCTTTGTCTGCAAATTCTTGAGCCAGAATCAGACTTCCATATTGTTACAGTATATTTTATGTCCATTATTGCAAAAACACTTTCTTGATAGTTTTCTTTTTCAATGCTTCCTTGTTTATTCTCACCTGCTTATTATTCCAAATACATTCAAAATTATTTTTGTAAAGATTCCACCTCCACCATATCTCTTTTTTTTTAAGGCTTCTTTCACTGTACTTACAAATATACCACCATTTTACATTATTTCGGTTTCCTAAAGTGTGGAAGTCAAATCAGAAGAATCATGCCTGGGAAAGGTTGGTGCTGAATTCAGATATTCCATGGGGTAGCAGATCTATATAATCTTTGAACCAAATGGGATCAGCAAACCTCTAAGGGTTATTTGCATTAAATGGGTAGTTTTTTTAAAAATCTGATTTCTGAAGAGTAACTTCACATAAAGATTTTTACAGCTCATCAGGAAGAACTGACAAAGAAAACTGAGCACTAAACAGTAATAAGCAAAATGATGTTGAACACAAGGAAAGATTTGGGGACTTGGGTGGTAATGAATGAATGTCAGCCCAGAGAGAAGCCTCTGGTGGCATTCTACAGGCCTGTTTACATCAACTATATTATTTTATTGTTATTTTCTAATCAATAACTTGAATGAAGGTATGTAAATAGCAACTTAACAAATGTCAAACAACACAAAGCTTACAGAGAAAATAAATACAGCGCTGACAGAATCAATTCAAAAGTTCCTGATTAAGCAATGATGATGGGCCAAATCAAACAAGAGAAAAATTACCTAGGATCCACACAGAGAGCTGCATTGAAACAAAAAGTCAG
This sequence comes from Murina feae, assembly GCA_004026665.1. Taxonomy (NCBI): domain Eukaryota; kingdom Metazoa; phylum Chordata; class Mammalia; order Chiroptera; family Vespertilionidae; genus Murina; species Murina feae. The sequence goes on along the minus strand of PVJC01021936.1, from coordinate 2,705 downwards.
ATTACAAATGCATGGGGTGGGAACGACATAATTTCATAAGAGCACATGTGTAGAACTTGATGGTTTTAGTCAACTGCAACAGCAATACAAATCAGACCATGAGACTGTTGTGCTAGGACAGAGACTACTCATACAACTCTGGACACCCAACACTGGGCACACTCTGAGGTCCACAGTTCAGCAGATGCCTTCCAAATGAAGGAGCAGAGGAAAGTAGCTGCCACAAAGGCTGTTGTGGTTTCAGGCTGCTTAAAGAAGGCAATACAGAGAGAAACCAAGATGGTGGCATAGGTAAACACCAGAATTGCGGCTGTGCAAACTATTTCAAAATCACAACGAAAAGAAAAAAACGGACACCACCCAGAACCACAGGAAGGCTGGCTGAGTGAAAATTCTACAACTAGAAAGAGACTGAGACTCAGAGGAGGTGCGAAAGCAAAGTACAGAAGCACGGAGGTGCACACACCGGGCTCAGGGAGAGGGCTGGCGCCAGAGCATGTGGTTCTTTTTCAGTCCTGAGGGAGCCAGCCACAAGCTCCTGGTGGCTCTGAACTCCAGTTCTAGGCAAGTTTCTGGGGACCCAGACACATACCCAAAGAAGTGAAACTGACTGGTGCTGGGAGGAAATCCGAAGCGGGTTTCTCTCTGCATTGCTTGCAGCGATTGCCATGGGACACAGAGACCCAGTGTCTCTTAGGGCAGGGCTGAGAATCAGCCATAGCTGACTCCCCGAGGCCCTGACCCTCCCAAACTGTGTGCAGAGGCTTTTGCATATAAAAGGCTGAGTAGCCTCAGGCAAACGCTAAAATAGCACCTCCTTAGAGATCCAAGAGTCAGCGTACCCAGTGGTCAGAGTGGAACCACCCTAAATACAACTCCTCAGATTCACAAGAAACACACTCGAGGCAGACACAGTGAGCACAAAAGCCCCACTGAAACAAACCCTTGCCCCATAAGGGTGTCTCCAGCACAGAAGTTCTCCCACTGTAGACACAGCTGACTCTCATAACCAAGTGGCTTAGAGGTTAATTCCTCTCAGTGATCACCTAACTCAGAAAGGGAAGCAGCCAAAATGCAGAGACAAAGAAACAGGTCACAAATGACAGAAATGGAGGAAAGTAAACGACTGGATATAGAGTTTAAAACCACAGTTATAAGGTTTTTCAAGAATTTTCTAGAGACTGCTGATAAATTTAGTGAGACCCTCGAGGATATGAAAAAGGACCAGCTAGAAATTAAGCATACAATGACTGAAATAAAGAATAATAAACAGAGAGAAACAAGATGGCGGCATAGGGTAGACACCGTATATGCAGCTGCGAACAACTATTTCAGAAAAACCACGAAAAGAACACACGGACACCACTCGCACCCACAGGACGGCTGGCTGAGTGAAAATCCTACAACTAGAGAAGAGTCTGAGACTCAGAGGAGTGGCGGAAGCAAAGTACAGAGCTACGGAGGCGCGTGCACGGGCTCGGGGAAGGGCTGGTACCGGAGGTCGCGGTTCTTTTCCAAAACGGAGAGAGCCACAAGCTCCCAGCGGCTCTGAACTCCAGTTCCAGGCGAGTTTCTGAGGTCCCACAGACACCCAGAGAAGGGGGACTGACTGGCACCAGGTAGAAACCCAAAGCGGGTTTCTCTCAGCGTTGCTTGCAGCAATTACTGTGGGACACAGAGACCTGGTGTCTCTCAGCACAGGGCTGAGAAGCGCCATAGCTATTTGCTCCGCCCCCGCCCGGCGAACTCCCCGAGGCCCCGCCCCTCCCAAGTGCGTCAGAGGCTTCTGCAGCAACACCTCCTTAAAGATACAGGAGCCAGCCTCACCCAGTGGCCAGAGAGGGACTAACCTAAACAAAACAGTTTCACAAGGAACACACTCGGGGCAGATGCAGTGAGCATAAAAGCTCCACTGAAACAACTCTTGCCCCATAAGGGTGTCTCCAGCACAGAAGTTCTCCCACTGTAGACACAGCTGACTCTCATAACCAAGTGGCTTAGAGGTTAATTCCTCGCAGTGATCGCCTAAATCAGAAAGGGAAGCAGCCAAAATGAGGAGACGAAACAGGTCACAAATGACAGAGATGGAGGAAAGAAAACGACAAGATATAGAGTTCAAAACCACGGTTATTAGGTTTTTCAAAAAAATGCTAGAGACTGCCGATAAATTTGATGAGACCCTCAAGGATATGATAAAGGACCAACTAGAAATGAGTCATACACTGACTAAAATGAAGAATATTATGCAGACATCCAACAGCAGATGAGAGGATCGCAAGAAGCAAGTCAAAGATATGAAATATGAAGAAGCAAAACCCACCCAGCGGGACAAGCAAAAAGAAAAAAGAAAAGAAGAAAAAAGAAAAAGGATCAAAAAGTATGAAGATAGTGTAAGGAGTCTCTGGCACAACTTCAAGCGCACAAACATCAGAATTATAGGGGTGCTGGAAGAAGAGAAAGAGCAAGATATTGAAAACCTATTTGAAGAAATAATGACAGAAAACTGCCCTCACCTGGTGAAAGAAATAGACTTCCAAGTCCAGGAAGCACAGAGAACTCCAAGCAAAAGGAACCGAAGGAGGATCACACCAAGACATATCATAATTAAAATGCCAAGAGCAAAAGACAAGGAGAGAATCTTAAAAGCTGCAAGAGAAAAGCAGTTAGTTACCTACAAGGGGGCACCCATACGACTGTCAGCTGAT
>PVJC01021935.1:0-27817 GCA_004026665.1 Murina feae | reverse complement strand
GTAGGGGGTGTGCAGGAGGCAGCCGATCAATGATTCTCTCTCATCATTGATATTTCTATCTCTCTATCCTCCCTTCCTGTATGAAATCAATAAAGATATATATATATATATATATATATATATATATATATATATATATACACATACACACACACATATACATACACACTAGAGGCCTGGTGCACAAGATTTGTGCACCTGAGGGGGTAGCTCCCTCAGCCTGCCTGCACCCTCTCTCAGTCCGGGAACCTTGGACATCCTTAGTACTGCCACAGAGACAGGAGAGGCTCCTGCCACTGTGCTCACCAGCAGTGAGTGCAGCTTCTGGCTGAACGGTGCCTCCCCTGTGGTAGCACACTGACCACCAGGGGGCAGTTCCTGCATTGAGCATAGGTTTGGTCGATTTGCATATTAGCCTTTTATTATATAGATATATATGCAAAGGACTTAAATAGACATTTTTTGAAAGAGGACATATAGAAGGCCGAGAGACACATGAAAACATGCTCAAAGTCACTAATCATCTGAGAGATGGAAATCAAAATGACAAGAGGTACCGCCTCACACCTGTCAGAATGATCATCAACAAATCAACAAACGACAAATGCTGGCGAGGATGTGGAGAAAAAGGAACCCTCTTGCACTGCTGATGGGAATGCAGACTGGTGCAGCCACTGTGGAGGACAGTATGGAATTTCCTCAAAAAGTTAAAAATGGAACTCCCATTTGACCCAGTGATCCCACTTCTAGGACTATATCCCAAGAAACCAGAAACACCAATCAGAAAGGATACAGTCACTCCTATGTTCATAGCAGCACAATTCACCATAGCTAAGATTTGGAAACAACTTAAGTGCCCATCAGCAGATGAATGGATTAGAAAACTGTGGTACATCTACACAACGGAATACTACACCACTATAAAAAAGAAGGAACTTTTACCATTTGCAACAGCATGGATGGAACTGGAGGGCATCATGCTAAGCTAAATATGCCAGTTGGAGAAAGATAAATATCACATGATCTCACTCATATGTGGGATATGATGATCAACATAATTTGATGAATAAGAATAGATCCAGAGACAAATGACAGGGAAGGGGGGTGTTAAAGAGCAACCAAAGGACTTATATGCATGCTTATTAGCATAACCAATGGACACAGACACTGGGGTAGTGGGGGCTTGCCTGGGGTGGGAATGGTTTGGGGATTGGGGGGCTTGTCAAAAGAGGGAAAAGGATACATATGTAAAACTTTAGACAAAAAATAAATTTAAAAAAAAAGAAAGAAAAAAGAAAAGCAGATAGTTACCTACAAGGGAGTTTCCATAATACTGTCAGCTGATTTCTCAACAGAAACTTTGTAGGCCAACAGGGATTGGCAGTAAATATTCGAAGTGATGAAAAGGTAGGACCAACAACCAAGATCACGCTATCCAGCAAAGCTACCATTAGAATCAAAGGACAGATAAAGAGCTTCCCAGACCAAAAAAAAAAACCCAAAAAACTAAAGGAGCTCATCACCATCAAACCAGTATTATATGAAATGTTAAATTGTCACTTTTAGAAGAAGAAGGCCCGCCCTGGCCAGGTAGTTCAGTTGGTTGCAGTGCCGGTCAGATAAACCAAAGTTGTGGGTTCGATTCCTGATCTGGGAACAGCAGGAATTAACCAATGAATGCATGGATAGGTGGAAAAACAAATCAGTGTTTCTCTCTCTCTCTCCCCACCCCCTAAAAATAAATAAATAAAAGCAAAAATGAAGGAGAAGGAGAAGGAGAAGGAGAAGGAGAAGGAGAAGGAGAAGGAGAAGGAGAAGGAGAAGGAGAAGGAGAAGGAGAAGGAGAAGAAGAGGAGCCCTAACTGGTTTGGTTCAGTGGATAGAGCATCGGTCTGCGGACTGAAAGGTCCCAGGTTTGATTCCTGTCAAGGGCATGCACCTTGGTTGCAGGCACATCCCCAGTAGGAGGTGTGCAGGAGACAGCTGATTGATGTTACTCTCTCATCGATGTTTCTAACTCTCTATCCCTCTCCCTTCCTCTCTGTAAAAAAATCAATAAAATATATATTTAAAAAAAATAAAAAATATATATAAAAAGATAATAAATGTTAATAAAATGGCAATAAGTACATTATCTATTAACAATTGAATCTAAAAAACAAAATAAAAGAACAAGCAGCACAGAAGCAGACTCCTAGTTATGGAGAATATTTTGACGGCTACCAGATGGGAGGGGGTATTGGGAGGTGGATGTAAAAGGTGAAGGGATTAAGAAGTACAAATTGGTTGTCACAGAATAGTCAGGGGGATGTAAAGTACTGCATGGGGAACATATTATGTATGGCATCAAAGGGGTGTGAGATTTATCAGGATGACACTTAGTATTATAATGTTTTATCAGTGGGTGTACACCTGAAACTAATGCAGTAATGTATGTCAACTGTAATTGAACATTAAAAAAAAAAAAAAAGTTGAGGAAACTTCCAGGTGTGTATGTAATATGATTGATCCTAAATAGCCTTCCCAGGACAGTAAATTCCAGGTGACCCCACCCCATGACAATAAACGTCTTCCCCACCTTTCTGTTCCCCAGCCTGGTCTGACATACTCAATCCGCTCCTTTGCATGTTTTCCCCTTTCTGCCAGGGCAGGTTATCCAGACCCTGCAGTTCTTTCATCGAGGGAGCTGTTTCCTCAGAGCGGGTCCCGTGGTTCCCTCTGCGTGCTGTGCTGAGTCTTGGCCCGGTTTTTAATCTAGAGGAGAGGTGAAGAGGTTTGGATCTAGAGGAGGACATCTTTGTGAGCCAGTCTCAGGTGACATCTTCACCTGTGGTTTCTGTCAAAAGGAGGCTACTTCCAAGGACGCAGAGCTTCTTTAACAGACCAGAGCATTCAGGTAAAACTGGGAGTTCAAAATTTTCAGGTAGAACCATCCAAATGTCTATATCCCAGCTCCCAGATCCTCATTCTAGCAGCATTGGCACCTTATGGTTAAGTACTTGGCCCAATTTTCAATATGTCCTCCTGCAACTGCAGGATATAAATCTCTTTAGACAGTGCCAGGGAACTCTTTGGTTCTGGCCACAGATAAGATAGGATAAGATAGGGAACATCATCATTCAGAAAGCATCGCAATAAGACCCTGTGGCTCTAAGACTTACCTCCTTCAGAAGTATTTCTGTGCCAAAGTGGCTACCCTGCCAAGCAGAAGAGAAAGTATAACCTTTTTAAAATCTTTATTGTTCATATTATTACAGTTGTTCCTCTCCCCCCTCATAGCTCCCCGCCTCCCAGTTCCCACCCCACCCTCTGCCCTTACCCCCCCCCCTTCATAGGTATATGATTTTTGTCCAGTCTCTTCCCACACCTCTAACACCCCTTTCACCCTGAGAATTGTCAGTCCACTCCCTTTCTATACCCGATTCTATTCTATTCACCAGTTTACTCTGTTCATCAGATTTTTTTATTCACTTTATTTTTAGGTTCACTTGTTGATAGATATGTATTTGTTGTTCATAATTTTTATCTTTACTTTTTCGTCTTCTTCCTCTTCTCAAAGAATACCTTTCAGCACTTCATATAATACTGGTTGGGTGGTGATGAACTCTTTTAGCTTTTTCTTGTCTGTGAAGCTCTTTATCTGACCTTCAATTCTGAACGATAGCTTTGCTGGGTAAAGTAATTTTAGTTGTAGGTTCTTGCTGTTCATCACTTTGAATATTTCTTGCCACTCCCTTCTGGCCTGCAAAGTTTCTGTTGAGAAATCAGCTGACAGTCGTATGGGTGCCCTCTTGTAGGTAACTGACTGCTTTTCTCTTGCTGCTTTTAAGATTCTCTCTTTGTCTTCTGTCCTTGGCATTTTAATTATGATGTGTCTTGGTGTGATTCTCCTTGGATTTTTTTTGTTTGGGGTTCTCTGTGCTTCCTGGACTTGTAAGTCTATTTCTTTCACCAGGCAGGGGAAGTTTTCTGTCATTATTTCTTCAAATAGGTTTTCAATATCTTGCTCTTTCTCTTCTTCTGACACCCCTATAATTCTGAAGTTGTCCCAGAGTCTCCTTACACTATCTTCATATTTTTGTATTCTTTTTTCTTTTTGCTTTTCCAGTTGGGTGTTTTTGCTTCTTCATGGTTCATATCTTTGACTTGATTCTTGCAATCCTCTAGTCTGCTGTTGGATTTCTATATATTATTCTTTATTTCAGTCAGTGTATGCTTAATTTCTAGCTGGTCCTTTTAAAATTTATCAGCGGTCTCTAGAAGATTCTTGAAAAACCTTATAACTATGGTTTTGAACTCTATATCCAGTTGTTTGCTTTCCTCCATTCCTGTCATTTGTGATGTTTCTTTTTCTCCACATTTTGGCTGCTTCCCTGCATTGATAGAGTGTTTTTCTGTGCTAGATGTCCTATAGGGCCCAGTGGCTCAGCCTACCCAATTACCTGAGGTGGACACTCTTGTTGCACCGCTTTTTGGCTTTGTGCATAGTCTTGTTGTAGCTAAACCTTGATTTTTGTTGTTGTCACCGAGAGGAAATGACCTCCAGGCCAATTGGCTGTGAGAATCAGCTGTGTCTATGGTGGGAGAACTTCTGTGCTAGAGACACCCTTATGGGGCAAGACTTGCTTCAGTGGGGCTTTGGTGCTTACTGAGGTCTGCCCCAAGTGTGTCCCTTATGGATCTAAGGAGTTGTAGTCTGGGTGGTCCCACTCTGACCACTGGGTACACTGGCTCTTGGATTTCTAAGGAGATACTATTTTAGCTTCTGCCTGAGGCTTTCCAGCCTTTTATATGCAAAAGCCTCTGTGTGCAGCTTGGGTGGGGCGGGGTCTCAGGGAATCAACAAGGCAGAGCAAACAGCTATGGCTAATTCTCAGCCCTGCCCTAAGAGGCACCGGGTCTCAGTGACCCTTGGCACAGCCGAGAGAAAGCCGCGCTGGAGATCCTCTTGGTGCTAGATGGTGCCAGACATTGCCAGACAGTCCAGCTTCTCCCCGTATGAGTCTGGGTCCCCAGAAACTCACCCGGAACTGGAGTTCAGAGTTGCTGGGAGATTGTGCCTCCCTCCGGATTGAAAAAGACAACCGTGTCCTCAGCTGCCAGCCCTTTCTGCGAGCCCCCTTTGCCTGCGCCTCCGTACCTCTGCACTTTACTTCTGCACCTCCTCTGAGTCTCAGTCTCTTTCTAGTTGTAGAATTTCCACTCAGCCAGCCTTCCTGTGGGTCTGGGTGGTGTTTGTTTTTTCTTTTCATTGTGGTTTTGAAATGGTTGTGTGAGGCAGCAATTCTCGTTGTTTACCTATGCCGCTGTGGACAAAAGGAGCCACATGCTAGCCTGAAAAGCTCAGTGGAGGCCTTCATGGCAGTCCTGTAGGCTCAGAGATCTAGAGATCACAAAGATGGTCTGAAAATTAGATATTTATCTACAAACAGATTATGGTGGGTGGCCACATCCTGGGCCAGTGTTTTCCCTGACAGAAATCACCTTTGATCTTTACTGAGCATTTGTCTTTTCGCCTCTAAGATAATGTATTTGTGAAATGTGCTGGGCACCAGGACAGATACCACAAGTTCTTTCATTATCATGTTAATTGATCCTGCACTCACCTGGGTATGTGTACGTCATTTTGCTTTTTATCCAATCCCAGGGATTTCTCCGCTTTGCTTTATCCCACCTCCTTAATCTATCACCAATGAATTTCATGTAACCCACTTACGTGTTTTCCTTTTGATGGTAAATTTATAAAAACACCGTGTAAACTCCCATTCTCCGGAGCATTATCTCAATTCATTGAGGTTCTGCTTCCCAGAATATGTCGACAGTTTGGCTCAAATAAACTCACAAAATTCTCTACAGGTTTCATTGAGTTTTTTAGTTAACACCGCCATCTTGGTTGCTTGAGAAAGTATAACCTTTGATCTGGTTGTTCATTTCAACATTCCCCTAGGCTTCCATGACCTTACATTGCTTTTGATTTTCCTACTACCTTATGGGTGCCAAGCCCAGAGATGAAATGCCACCAGGATTGGTCAAACGAGGCACCTAAAAATTGTACACTGCAGGTTCAGGCATGGATTCCACAAAGGAACAACACCTAAACCCATGGGCAGCTGTTGCAGCACCCAGTTCATCTTAAGGATTTCAATGATTAGTCCTGCAATAAATGTTCTGTTTTTAAAAAAACAGACAGCCCTAGCCTGTTTGGCTCAGTGGACAGAGCATCAGCCTGCAGACTGAAGGTCTCAGGTTCAATTCTGGTCAAGGGCACATGCCCGGGGTTGCGGGCTTAATACCCAGTGGGGGACATGCAGGAGGCAGCCAGTCAATAATTCTCTCTCATCATTGATGTATCTATGTCTCTCTCTCTTTCCCTTCCTCTTTGAAATCAATAAAAATCTATTTAAAAAAAGAAAAACAGACAGAAAACAAAACCAATTCCAAAGAAGCTTCTGGCTTTGACACTGTGCCCTATATTATTAGTTGGCTGAATGGAGCTTGTGATTCTTTTTCTTCAAGGTTCTTTGGGCACATAGCAAAAATAGTTAACTCCAAGTTCCTTATATTTACCTTTACTCACATTCCATTCAAGTTCTATTGCATAACCCAGTGTTGCCCTTTCCACCTGTATCTTATCTCAATTCACAACAGGTAATAAGTAGTGTTAGTAATTATAATTTGACAGCACCATCACCATATACTTACTAACCTGACAATCAGGTCCCTGTTGTTGACTAACTGGAAGGTTGGCTAGTTCCAGAATCTCATCCTGAGGGTGACTTTCTAGAGACGCTTCCAGTTGGGTTCTCTTGAATGCAGAGCCTAAGACAATGACCCATTAGACACAGGAAGTGATCTCAGGAATATGGTAGCAGGAAGAGTAAAACGGAGAAGGAAAAGCCAGTATCAAAGTGCATTATCAAGGTCACACTTTGACCGTACATGTCTTCCCAGAGTTGCCATTCCTCCTGTGTCCATTTGGATGAGCTGTATCCAGGTTATCAATGCCCATTTCATTCCCCGCCCCCCAACTTCTCACCTCCAAGGAAGAAGTGGGATTTAGCCATTTAGAGCCTGCTGGGATGGGATGCTGTTAGCAGGGGCTGAGCCTGAGCTTCCAGGAAACTCAGCTCTGGCTGATATCAGAGGGTGCTGAGGACATGGGATGTAGGGCACCAGAGGTACCCACAATACTAGGTGAACATTTCCTGGACCTCTCCTAGGGCCTTAGAAGAAGCTCTGGTGAGTAAGGGACCCTAACACTTAAACTTTTAGCTTTAGGATTAATCTACCTCTGCAGGAAGCTCACATTTGTCCCGGAGGGAATAACTGAGGAAGAATGCTTCCCTCAAGTCAGCTCTACACACAAGAGTTTGTCCTCCTCCCCTGGTCCCGTGCCACTCTGGATGGAGTCTCAGGATCTCTCTCAGGTACTTCCTACTCAGCCCTTGGGAGTCCCATGGCAGTAGGGTCGTGAAGGGCAGTCAAGAAACATAGGTCTTGTCATGGGCTTTATTGGGATGTTACTGAGTATTAAGAGATCCTGTGTCAATTGCCTCACTGAGATAAACTAAACTGAAGATGAAAAAGGCTGGAGCTAGCAATATGCAGATGGGAGGAAATGCCCTGCGGGGCTTATTCCAGGTCGGGGAGGAATTAGTCCCTCAAGGCCCCTTCAGATTTTCAGACTGTTCACTGGAGGTGGTAGGGGCCAGCTCAGGCAAGGCCTCTGACAGATACTTGGAGGAAAGGCTCAAAATAAAGGCCGAACTACAGAGCAGTGCCCGAGAGAGTTGGAATTTGGTAACGCCCCGTATCTGTTAGCTTGGTTTCCCCTTTCTCTCGAAGGGTTACTGGCCGGTGAGACCTGGGAAGAGAAAGAGTTTGTGACCTGTATTTGGGAGCAACGAAGAGGACATGGATCCCACTCCCAGGGCAGGCTTGGGGGGCCGGGGAGGAGACAATTCCCCGGGAACAGGTGGGTGCTGGCCAGTGAGGAGCAGAAAGGGGGCGTCAGGGCGTCAGTGCAAGAGTGGCTTCCAGGCTGAAAAACCAGGAGAGGACAGCTCTATTCAAAGAAAATAGGGAGAGGAGAAGAAATGAAGCTCCATCTGGTAAAGGAGCAACTTTATTGTTTATGTTTTCCAAAAATTGCACCCTGGTAAAGCAGTGAGGCGTCAGCAGCACTGTCCTCACTACACGCTCATTGGACAGTAACGCAGCCCCAAGGGAAGGATCCTTGAGGAGCAAGTTTAGGGTAAATGGGGATGGTGGAAAGAGAAGGTTGCAGCTGGGAGAAATCTCAGAAGTAGTGGGGGTTCAGAAAATGAGAGTCTACAGTGTGGCCCAGGAAGTGAGCAACCAGAGGAAGGGAAAGGACTAACGTCAGGGAGGTCACAGAGGTCAAGACTCAGTACGGGAAGGCCACTCACAGCCCATGAAGTGGGATGGAGAAGGGGCCTGAGCCAAGCGCCAAATTCCTCATGAACTTCGAGTATGTATGTGTGCCCTGGAGGCCTACGAATGGGAAGATGGAGATGTCTGAGCTGAGTTTGAAGAATGAGAGGCTTGAGGAAGAGTGAACTAGTCAAGGAGGAAGGGCTTCCAGGCTGAGGAAAAGGCACGGAGGCATATGGGGCAAGAGAGGAAAGGGATGTGTCAGATCAAGACAAACCATGCATGCTGGGGAATGTGTCTTTATCCTCAAGGAGAAGAGGACCTGCTCATGCCTCCTCTTCATCTCCTGTACTCACAGTGTTGGGGTGTCTCAGAGATATCTTTTTGAGACAGGCTGAGCCTCTCAAACAGATGGAAATGCTCTTCAGTTACTTTTTAAGCCTCTCCTACATACGTTTAAAGTTTCTCTTCAGGCACTCCCCAAAGAGCCCCTCTGTACCTGCCCCAGTGGAACCTGTAAAGCAAAAGCTCTGCTCTGGGCCTGCGTGGAGAACCCAGCCCCGCGAGCTGACCCTGACAGAGTCCCAGAGCCACATTCTTCATTAGTGTGTGCTCCCTTGATGCGTCAGGCTCCCTCTCTCTCTCCTTTCTCTCCACCTTGTTTTCAGGAAACCTCTTCTTTTGAATCTGTTTCACCTTCTCTTTTGATTTCTATCTTGAGGAGGAGCAAGAACCTCTTTGCCGGTGACATTTCCATCCGTTTTCTACTTGACTTCCTTCTTTCATTCATTCTCAATGCTGACAACTCCCTCATTTACATCTCCAGACTCACATACTTGTACCCAGCTGCAAACTCAGATGGGAAAGGAAACTGGCTTTACCCACCAGGGTCTGGTTTTTCAGGTTCATAATTTTGGAAACTATAATGTCAGTGCTCTATTCTCCTCCTCCCCATTAGTCAGTAGTGTGGGATGAACTAAAAAAGAGTCTGGAGGAGACAACCTAGATGACAGCATAGGTAAACACCTGAACTTGCTGCCGTTCACAACACTAAAACTACAATTAAAGCCCTAACCGGTTTGGCTTAGTGGATAGAGTGTTGGCCTGCGGATTGAAAGGTTCCAGGTTTGATTCCGGTCAAGGACATGTACCTTGGTTGCAGGCACATCCCCAGTGGGAGGTGTGCAGGAGGCAGCTGATTGATGTTTCTCTCTCATTGATATTTCTAACTCTCTATCTCTCTCCCTTCCTCTCTGTAAAAAATCAATAAAATATATTTTTTAAAAACTACAACTAAAAAACAAAATGAATATCATCCAGAACCATAGGAAGGCTGGCTGAGTGGAAATTCTACAATTGGAAGGAAAAAGAAAAGCGCATTGAGTCTGGTAGGAGGTGCAGAGGTGTGGAAGTGCGGAGTTATAGAGGCATGCGAGAAAAGGCAGCTGGGTACACTGCTGTCTTTTCAATCGGGAGGGAAAACAAGCTCCCGACTGCTCTGAAATCCAGTTCCGGGTGAGAATTTGGGGACCCAGACTCATATGGAGAGAAACTGGACTGTCTGGCATCTGGCTGGAATGAGAGGGTGGCTTTCTCGCAGAGGTGCTTGCAGTGGTCATTGTTCCTGCACAGGGCTGAGGAACACAGACCCCCAGACCTCTCCAAGGCAAAGCAGACTGGCAGCCATTATGGTTTGCTCTGCCTTGGTGATTCCCTGAGACCCCACCCCACCCAATTTACAACCCCACCCAAGCTGTGTGCAGAGGCTTTGCATACTGCTGGTCTGGCCTTTCTCCTAAAAACCTGTCAAATTGCATCTGGGTCAGGGAACCTCAGAGCTTCCAAAAGAAGGCCTAAGGCTCATCAGCAGCCTATTTACTTCATAGCTGTGCCTCATCTGGGCACCTCCAAACCCCAAACAAAGAGGAGGAATCTGCAGAACGCTCTGTAGCTCCTGCTGGTTTGCCTCAGGCAGTGGCTGACTTTGCACCTTCTTAGAGATCCAAGAGCCAGTGTACCCTGTGGTCAGAATGAGACCATCCAGATTACAACTCTTCATATCCATAAAAGTCACACTCAGGGGGCAGACTCAGTGAGCGCCAAAGCCCCAATGAAGCAAGTCCTGCCCCATAAGGGTGTCTCCAGCACAGAAGTTCTCCCACCATAGACACAACTGGTCCTCACAGCCAATTGACCTGGAGGTCAGTTCCTACCAGTGATACCAACAGCAATCAAGGCTTAACTATAACAAGACTGTGCACACAGCCCACAAAGGGTGCACCAAGAGTGTCCACCTCAGGTAATTAGGTAGGCTGAGCCACTGGGCCCTTTAGACACCTAGCACACAAAGCCACTCTTTCAACAAAGGGAAGCAGCCAAAATGCAGAGACAAAGAAACAGGTTACAAATGAAAGAAATGGAGGAAAGCAAACAACTGGATATAGAGTTCAAAACCACAGTTAAAAGCTACTTAAAAATCTTCTAGAAACATCTGAGAAATATAGTGAGACCCTCAAGGATATGAAAAAGGACCAATTAGAAATTAAGCATACACTGACTGAAATAAAGAATAATATACAGAAATCCAACAGCAGACTAGAGGATCCCAAGAATCAAGTCGAAGATTTGAAATACAAAGAAGCAAAAAACACCCAACCGGAAAAGCAAAAGGAAAAAAGAATACAAAAATATGAAGATAGTGCAAGGAGCCTCTGGGACAACTTCAAGCATACCAACATCTGAATTATTAGGAGTGCCAGAAGACAGAGAGCAAGATATTAAAAACCTATTTGAAGAAATAATGACAGAAAGCTTACCCTTCCTGGTGAAAGAAATAGACTTACAAGTCCAGGAAATGCAGAAAACCCCAAATAAAAGGATTCCAAAGAGGACCACACCAAGACACATCATAATTAAACTGTCAAGGGCAGAAGACAAAGAGGGAATCTTAAAAGCAGCAAGAGAAAAACAGTTAATTACCTACAAGGGAGTATCCATATGTCTGTCAGCTGATTTCTCAAAAGAAACTATGCAGGCCAGAAGGGAATGGCAAGAAATATTTAAAGTGATGAATAGCAAGAAACTACAACCAAGATCACTCTACCCAGCAAAGCTATCATTTAGAATTGAAGGTCAGATAATGAGCTTGACAGATAAGAACAAGTTCATCAACACCAAACCAGTATTATATGAAACTAGAGGCACAAACTAGTGCACAAAAATTTGTGCGCTCAGTAGTGGGGGTAGGGGGGGGGTCCCTCAGCCCGGCCTGTGCCCTCTAGCAATCTGGGACCCCTTGGGAAATGTCCACCTGCTGGCTTAGGCCTGCTCCCCGGGGGATCGGGCCTAAGCTGGCAGCCAGACATCCCTCTGGCAGTCTGGTGGCCCTTGGGGCATGTCCACTTGCCAGTGGGGAGCAGGCCTAAGCTGCAGTCAAACATCCTTAGCTCTGCTGAGGAGGTGGGAGAGGCTCCTGCCACCACTGGTAGCCTGGCTTGTGGCTGAGCAGAGCTCCCCCTGTGGGAGTGCACTGACCAGCAGGGGGCAGCTTCTGCATTGAGCATCTGCCCACTGGTGGTCAGTGTGTATCATAGTGACCAGTCATTCCCAGTGATTCTGCTGTTAGGGTCAATTTGCATATTACCCTTTTATTATATAGGATAGAGGCCTGGTGCATGGGTGGGGGTCAGCTGGTTTGTCCTGAAGGGTGTCCTGGATCAGGCTGGGGGTCCCACTGGGGTGCCTGGCCAGCCTGGGTGAGTGGCTGATGGCTGTTTGCAGGCTGGCCACAGCCCCTTCAAGGTGGGTGTCTCCCCCCCTGGGATGTCTGGCTAGCCTGGATGAGGGGCTGAGGGCCGTTTTCAGGCTGGCCACATCCCCTTCAGGAAGTGGGGTCCTGCTGGGGTACCTGGCCAGCCTGGGTGAGTGGCTGATGGCTGTTTGCAGCGAGGCTGGCTGGAATTTATTTTACTTCTAAAGTTGAAACTTTGTTGCTTTAACCGGAGCCCAGGTTGGGTTGCCCCTGACAACCCAAGCTCCCAGTGCTTCCTTGAGCCCAAGGCTGGAAGCAGGACTCTGGGGTTTATTTATCTTCTATAATTAAAACTATGTTGCCTTGATCAGAGGCCACAGCTGGCCTAGGCAGACAGGAACCTTAGCTTCCTGCATTGCTGGGGCAAGCCTCCTGCTTGTTCCAGCTCTGTGGCTGCCGGCAGCCATCTTGGCTGGGTTAATTTGCATATAGTCGCTCTGATTGGCTGGTGGGCATTTCTTGGCTGGTAGCTTAGGTGTAACGGAGTGAGGTATGCATATTACTCTTTTATTAGATCAGATGCTGAAGGTTGTTCTTTAAGAAGAGGAAGAAGAAGAAAAAGGTAAAGATAAAAATTATGAACAACAAAGTGACAACAAATACATACCTATCAACAAGTGAATCTAAAAATCAAGTGAATAAAAAACCTGATGAACAAAATAAACTGGTGAATAGAAAAGAATCAGGGGCATAGAAAGGGAGTGGACTGACGATTCTTGGAAGGAAGGAAGTGTGGGGGTTGCTGGAAGAGTCTGGACAAAAATCGTACAACTATGAACAAGGACAGTGGGGGGGGGCAGTAAGAGCAAGGGGTGGGGTGGGAACTGGGTGGAGGGGAGCTATGAGAGGAAAAGAGGAATAACTGTAATAATCTGAACAATAAAGGTTTATTTTTAAAAGAAGTCTGGAGCCCTAACTGGTTTGGCTCAGTGGATAGAGCATCAGCCTGTGGACTGAAGGGTTCCAGGTTTGATTCCAGTCAAGGGCATGTACCTTGGTTTTGGGCACATCCCCAGTAGGGAGCCTGCAAAAGGCAGCTAATCAATGTTTCTCTCTTGTGAATGTTTCTAATTCCCTATCCCTCTCCCTTCCTCTCCGTAAAAAATTAATTTAAAAAAATATATATATTTTTAAAAGAGTCTGAATAAATAATAACAATTTGTCAAGGGTTTAGGGTTTGCAAACCAGAAACACAACTAGACAATACCCAGAGTGCTTTGAAGAAGAAGGAAAAGTCAAGAGTTCTTATAATAAAAAGTACATTCTTGAGAAGAATCAGTCCTGCATTCTTAGCCTCCAGATTGGTATGGATCCTAGATATCAAGGGGTCTGCATATGTCAATATTCGTTCCTCAATCCAGGGGGTAATCAGAGAGTTACCTGGAGGTCTTCTGTACATCCAGGCATTGACAGGATTAGAAAGTTCAGAAGTTTAAGTTCCCAGGCTAGATAAAGCAAAATAGAATAATTTGCCCTGACCGGTTTGGCTCAGTGGATAGAGTGCCGGCCTGCGGACTGAAAGGTCCCAGGTTTGATTCCAGTCAAGGGCATATACCTTGGTTGTGGGCACATCCCCAGTTGGTGTGCAGGAGGCAGCTGATGGATGTTTCTCTCTCATCTATATTTCTAACTCTCTAGCCCTTTCCCCTCCTCTCTTTAAAAAAATCAATAAAATATATATATATATTTTAAAAAGAACAGAATAACTTCCTCATGCCTCAATCTACTTAGTTTTAGTAATTTTTAGCAGCTTGACTATAATGACTCCATTTTATTTCTTCAATCTTTCCTCAGTAGAAAACCATCTTTTTTGTTTTTTAATATATATTTTATTGATTTTTTAAAGAGAGGAAGGGAGAGAGATAGTTAGAAACATCGATGAGAGAGAAACATTGATCAGCTGCCTCCTGCACACTCCCCACCGGGGTTGTGTACGCAACCAAGGTACATGCCCTTGACCAGAATGGAACCTGGGACCCTTGAGTCCGCAGGCCGATGCTCTATCCGCTGAGCCAAACTGGTCAGGGCTAGAAAACCATCTTGTACGGCCTTAGCTGGTTTGGCTCAGTGGATGAAGTGTTGGCCTGCGGACTGCAGGGTCGTCACAGGTTCTATTCTGGTCAAGGGCATGTACCTCAGTTGCAGGCTCTTTTCCCGGGCCCCAGTTGAGGTGTGCAAGATGCAACCAATCTATGCTTTGTCTGTCTCTCTCTCTCTCTCTCTGCCTCCCTTCTCTCTCTAAAAGATTAACAACAACAAAAGAAAATCAGCTTGTACAAACTAAATCTATAAAGGCTTGTGGGTAAATGAAAAACTAATTTATTCATATATAGGGACAGATAGACCTTTATTGGTTTCTTTATTTTGCCTATTTGTGGTTTTTAAAAACCTATTGGCTTGATTCTGATTATAAAAATAATCCATGTTCAGGCGCACTCTCCCTCGTTTTTCCCTCCCAGCTCCTCTTCCCCCACCCGCGTGGATCCCCTAAACCCCAAGGGACCCCACAAGACTTGCAACCAGGGGAGCAATGGGAAGTGGCAGCTCTTGGGGACTAACCCCCTGAGCCTGCCTTCAAGGCCCCCTTTTCTCTGACTTTCCAGTGAGCTGACAGCAGCCCAGCCGTGGCTCACTTCTTTCTCTGTGACATTTCTCAGTGAGCCCAAGCAGCCTCCCAGGCTCTCCTGTTGCTTTTCCTGTCCTACGCCCTTCCTTGTTTCACTGTCCCCAGCTTTAACAAACGCTCTCTCAAAACAATAATAGCCCAGCTGGCCGGGTACAGTGGTTGAGCATGGACCTATGAACCGGGAGGCCACAGTTTGATTCCCAGTCAGGGCACATGCCCCAGGTTTCAGGCTCAGTCCCGTGTTGGGCTCACAGGAGGCAGCCAATCAACGATTATCTCATCATTGATGTTCCATCCCTCTCTTCCTTCCTCTCTCCAATACTGATGATGATAATGCATGTTCATTATAGATTTTAAGAAATCAGGAAAGCATGGAGAGCAACATGGAAATAATCTATACAACTTCGATAATAACACTTCACATCTGGATTTGTGTGGGGACCATGCTGCATATACTTTTGCATCCTACTTTCTCTTTTTATATTGTAAGCATTTGGGGGAAAGCCTTTAGATCTCAGCAGTTCCTAGAATATATTTTCTTTTCACTGCCCTGGGATTCCATTTCTAGTATCAAGGTCCAGTATCAGAAACTTGCTTAGGTAAGCATGAAATCAGGGCAAAAATGAAAAATAATTTTTTTAAAAGTCAGGTAATTGTACGAACAATGATATCCAGACTGGGTTACTGGGCTTTACGTCCCCTATCCTTGCAGCCTGGGCCCCCAGGGTAGGGGTTTGGGGCCCAGGCGCCGGGGGGTCAAGGCCATGGCTTAGCTCCTGAGACTGGTGTCCCCGGGCCGGGACCCCGCCAGGCACCAGGACGCCTCCGTCTGGGCTCACTGGTGTCCAGGGAGCAGCCAAAAGCAATGGCGCCTCAGGCCGGCCTCTGCAGAAACAGGTCCGGGTGGGAGTTGAGGGAACGCCGCCTTTTTCCCGGGTCTCGCTCTGGCCTGCGGTCCTGGACCGGCCACCAGGGGCGCAGCAGTCCGGGAGGGCGGGGAGGGGCAGTGTCCCCGGGAAGGTGGGGAGCAAAGGGGGGTGCGGGACGGGCGCCCTTCGGGGTTGGAGGCTCGGGGTCCCTCTTGCCTACAGTCCAGCCTCGGGATCCCCGCAGCCCTCGGGTCGACGGGACGAGTCCACCGCAGCCGCCCGCCCGCCGCTCTCCTCCAGGCCGGGCACCGCCTTCAGCCAAAATCGCGCCGGAAGCTTCCAGCGGGACCCTCGGCCCCGCCCCCGCCCCGCGCAGCGGCCCCGCCATCCCGGCCCCCCCCATCCCGGGCCCGCCCCTCCCCGCCCCGCCCCGCCCCCGCCCCCGCCCCCGCGCAGCGGGCCTTAAAGCCGCCGGCGAGCGGCGGGCAGGCGCAGGCACCATGGCGGGACGGGCGGCCTGGGCTGTGGCGGTGCTCGGCCCGCTGCTCTGGGGCTGCGCGCTGGCGCTGCAGGGCGGGATGCTGTACCCCCGCGAGAGCGCGTCTCGGGAGCGCAAGGAGCTAGACGGCCTCTGGAGGTTCCGCGCCGACTTCTCGGAAAATCGGCGCCGGGGCTTCGAGCAGCAGTGGTACCGGATGCCGCTGCGGGAGGTGCGGGAACCCGGGCAGCCAGTCCCCAGGAGCCCCGAGGGGTTCAAGGCGACCGGCTCGGCGGCGTGGGGGGCTCTGCCGACGCGGAAGGAGCTGCCGAGCGGCGGGCGGATCGGGAACCGAAAGTCTGGGGGGCGGGAGGAGGGCGGGCGGCGGACACCTCGGGACGCGCTCTGCCCCGCAGGCAGGACCGGGGCCCCCGGCTCAGGGGGAGGCCCAGCGGGGCCCCCAGGTCTCCCCTCTGCCCGGAGTCGGGTCGGCCGGGATGCGCTGGGACGGGCCAGGGTGCCACGCGCCGCTGGCCTCTCCCAGGTGCTGTTTCGGGGGTGCCGCCCAGCATTCAGCAGGGGAGGAAAAAGGGAAGTGGTGGTGGGGAGGGGCCAGGCATGGGCCCCACGCACAGTTTCCCAGCAAAGCAGCCTCTGCATGGCCAGCCTTCCTCCTGGAGCTGCCAGGGAGTATCTTCCTCTTAGTCAGTCTCTGGCTCTGCCGATCTATCCTCCTCCTTCCGTTCAGGCTGCGTGTGGCCCTGGCCTCACCTCCTTCCCTGGTGCTGGACACCCTGGGCTGGTTGCCTTGAGAAAGAACTGGCCCCACCAGCCCTTGGACATAAACGATCCCAGCAGTCATCCCTCATCTGCAAGTTATCCATCCCTTCAGCCAAGGCTCCCAGGACTTGTGTCGGACCCTGAGGGTAGAGCTGTGAAGGACAGAGGCAATCCCATCCTTAGAGGTCCCCCTCCCTCCTCCATCCAGGCTCTCCCAGCGCTCTGCCTCACCTGCCTTGCCTTGCACCTGAGGTGCCGGGCTCAGCTTCACCCCATTCTGCCAGGTTGTGCTGAGGCAGCATCCCACGGCCCTGTCCCCAAAAGGCCTTCCCTGACTCCTAAGATAGTCCCCGTCCCCTGCGGGCACAGAGGCCTGTTCACTTTACTCCCAGTGCCCAGAACAACACTGCAGGCGTTCACTGCACTGGCCATTGAGCGAGTGAGTGACTGATGTCTACGTCGTGGAGTTGTGAGAATTGAATGAGCTCCATAAGACATTGGTCGGTTGCTGGCAAAGAATAACAATGGGGGTGGGGTGGCCTAGACTTCCAGGGTCTGGCAGAGCCTTCCTGAAGGCAGGGTTGCAGGGGAACCCGGCCTCGGGAAGGGGGCTACCTGGGCCCTGGTCTTAGAGTCCCAGGTGATCTGGACCTGATCCTGGCCCTTCTTTCCCCAGTCGGGTCCCACCCTGGACATGCCTGTTCCCTCCAGCTTCAATGATGTGGGCCAGGATGAGCAGCTGCGTGGCTTTGTCGGCTGGGTGTGGTATGAGCGAGAGGCAACGCTGCCCCAGCGTTGGACCCAGGACCTGAGGACAAGAGTGGTGCTGAGGATTGGCAGCGCCCACTACTATGCCATTGTGGTCAGTACAGCGAGCAGCAGGCAGGGCAAGCGGGCACGCATGGGTCTTCCTTGGGGTGCCTGGCTCCCAGTTGTCACCTGACAGCCTGCCTTCTGGGGTGGGGTGGGGGGAAAAGGCCCATGGCCCACACTGGGAGGGCTGTCTAATCTCCATGGAGCTCCATTCCTCCCATCGGGCTGGTGAGGCAGGTAGAAGCTGACAGGGCACCTCTGTGTGAGGGAGAACCTGAGATGGCAGTGGCCGCTGCTCATGCTCTGGCTCCTTCCCTGTATTGTCCTGTGTCTGCAGTGGGTGAATGGGGTCCATGTGGCAGAGCATGAGGGGGGCCACCTTCCGTTCGAGGCTGACATCAGCAAGCTGGTCCAGAAGGGGCCCATGTCCTTCTGCCGCATCACCATCGCCATCAACAACACCCTCGCCCTCCACACCCTGCCGCCAGGGACCATCCTCTACAAGACGGATACCTCTATGTGAGCAGAAGCTGCTCCCCCATTCCCGTCCCCACCCTGCCCATGGTCTTCCCACCTGCCTTAGCCGCAGTGAGGCGAAGGCCTCAGGGCAAGATCCCAGTTGGGCACTGTCCTCCCTCTCTAGGTACCCCAACGGTTACTTTGTCCAGAACACAAACTTTGACTTCTTCAACTATGCGGGACTGCACCGGCAGGTGATCCTCTATACCACGCCCACCACCTACATTGATGACATCAGCGTCTCCACCAGCGTGGACCAAAACACTGGTGAGGGCTCCCGGCAGGATCTTGCCTCCGCCAGGCTCAAGATGGCTCTGTTCCCAGTTTTGAAAGATGCTCCGGGAGATAGGCTCTTCCAGCATTTCTTAACCCTCACATGTTCCCATTTACCTAAGGAGCTAAAACCCAGCCTGTGTGAGCTGGGAAGGGCTTCTGAAATGCCCTTCGGGTCTGACCTCCTTTTATGGGGAAATAAGCCCAATGAGAAATGGGGCTTGCCTTAAAGTCACACCACGCAGGATACGGGGGGACCCCATGTCCCTTCCGCACTGTGCTGCCATTAGTCTCCTCACTGCAGGCCGAGCTCAAAAAGGAAACAGCTGGTGGCTGGAGTCTCAGGGCCTACGTGGACTCCTCAGTGGTGGCTTCAGGGTCCTCTCGTCTGTGTGACCCAGGTCACATCCTTCCTTCTCTCTTCTCTGATCCCTTGTCTCCCACAGGGCTGGTGCATTACCAGATTTCCACCCAGGGCAGTGAACACTGCCAGCTGGAAGTATATCTCCAGGATGAGGAAGGCAATATTGTGGCCAAGGGGACTGGAGGCCACGGCCAGCTGCAGGTGCCCAATGCCCACCTCTGGTGGCCATACCTGATGCATGAGCACCCTGCCTACCTGTACTCATTGGAGGTAATGGTGTTTAAGACTGGGGCTGTGGGGGGCCTTTTGCCTCTGTCCAGCAGCCCTACCTGGCTCTAGCAGGTGGACAGGCAGGCACGGGTCTCTGAGCTTCCTAGTCAATTGGATTGAAGCATTCCCAGCCCAAGTTTTTTCAGCCCTTGGTTGGGGCAGCCCAGATTTGAAGAGCAGGCTCGAGGGGCAGGGTGGGGAAAGGTTCCTCCTTGCTGATGGCAGAAGCCTGTAATTTCTCAATCTCTCTGCTTGTGTCCCAGAGGTGGGCTGCTGTGGCTTATAAGGGGCTGTCCTGCTGCTGGGCGGCTGTATGGGACTCAGGCCATTAAGGATGCCTCACTCCAGTGCTTTCCTAGGTGAGGCTGACTGCACAGACGGCAGCTGGGTCCATGTCTGACTTCTACACTCTCCCCGTGGGGATTCGCACCGTGGCCGTCACAGAGAGCCAGTTCCTCATTAACGGGAAACCTTTCTATTTCCACGGGGTCAACAAGCATGAGGATGCAGACGTGAGTTGGAGCTCCTGGGTTCCTGTGGGGGCTGTTTCTCATCTTTACCTTCCCCATGCTCAAAACCGCTGCCTGATGGGGTCCGTGCTTGGCTGGGATGGAGGGCCGCTGGGTCCAGCTCTAGAAGAAAGTGCATCAGGGACAGGGAGCAGGGGTCACTCTAGTCTGCTGTCCTCTAGATCCGAGGGAGGGGCTTCGACTGGCCAGTGATGATGAAGGACTTCAACTTGCTTTTCTGGCTTGGTGCCAACTCGTTCCGTACCAGCCACTACCCCTATGCGGAGGAGGTGATGCAGCTTTGTGACCAGTATGGGATTGTGGTCATTGATGAGAGCCCCGGTGTGGGCATCAAGCTGAGGTGAGTGCTCACTGCTCGTGCTGCCCAGCCTGGCACCGAGGCAGGTGCTGACACACTCCCTTTCCTTCCCACCCATAGCCAGAGCTACGACAACCAGTCTCTGCAGCACCACCTCGAGGTGATGGAGGAGCTGGTACGCAGGGACAAGAATCACCCAGCCGTCGTGATGTGGTCTGTGGCCAATGAGCCCGCTTCCTTCCTGGAACCTGCAGGTTACTACTTCAAGTGAGTGCCCTCTTGG
Source organism: Murina feae (assembly GCA_004026665.1). Classification (NCBI taxonomy): domain Eukaryota; kingdom Metazoa; phylum Chordata; class Mammalia; order Chiroptera; family Vespertilionidae; genus Murina; species Murina feae. The sequence goes on along the minus strand of PVJC01021935.1, from coordinate 7,509 downwards.
CCGCCGGCCATTGGAGGGCTGGGGTCTCCCTGAGGTGGGCGTGTGCTGTGGGGGAGTCAGCATCCAGCTCCCAGCCCAGACTTGCGTGCATCCAGACTTGGTCAGTTCAGGGGACCAGATCCCTCCTCACCTGTTGTAATTTCAATCCAGCGAAACTCAGAGTCTGCTTTTCACACCTGAAATGAAATCCAGAGGTAGCTTAACCTACTTATACATACATTTCAAGTTAAAAAAAAAATAGTGGCATGGCCTGACTGTGATATTGAGGAGAGTCATTTATAAAATAATACATGAATACATGGGCCTGACTCCCCAGAAGACCCAGTGAAGGGGTCGATACTTACTCCTAGATACGGAATCCCCTGAAAACATAACTCCAAAAGCTAATAGCAGTAGTGCCATGTTGGCGCGGGTACCATGAGCAGTTCCCTTCAGTGCCACGCATTTCCAAAATGGTGAACCACTCTAGGTAAAGTTCCACACAAAACGAAGTATAATCTTCCCTCACTTAAAAAAAATACATATTTTTATTGATTTCTGAGAGGAAGAGAAAGTAGAAACATCAACAATGAGAGAGAATCATTGCTTGGCTGCCTCCTGCACATCCCACACGGGGGATCAAGCCTGCAACCTGGGCATGTGCCCCTGACTGGAATCAAACCCTGACCTCCTGGTTCATAGGTCGATGCTCAACCATTGAGCCACGCCGGCCAGGCTACCCTCACTTTTAATGGTGTCTCCATTCCTGGGAAACTTAGTGTGTGTTAAAACTCAAAAAAAAAGACACCCACTTTGTGATGCTTTGGGTTCACCTGCAAAATGGAGCTAGGCTTCATAAAACGAGCTTATCTGCCCACATAATTATAAACAGGCTTTTCAACGACATGCATATTCTAAGTATTCTAAAGTTGCATTTGGATAGGACCAGGACATCTAAAGTTCATGGTTCCGATAGCTCCTCCCTCCCTGCTCCCCTCTCCCTGCATTGCAATGGAAACACCACTTGGTGGCAGTGTTTCCACAGTGGGAGGGGTCCTCCTTCCCCTGTTCCTTGGTTCTGTCTCTCTCTTGTTTTAAAAAATATATATTTTATTGATTTTTTTACAGAGAGGATGGGAGAGAGATAGTTAGAAACGTCAATCAGCTGCCTCCTGCACACTCCCCACTGGTTATGTGCTCGCAACCAAGTTACATGCCCTTGACCGGAATCGAACCTGGGACCCCTGAGTCTGCCAGGCTGACGCTCTATCCACTGAGCCAAACCAGTTAGGGCTCTGTCTCTCTTTTTTATAATCTTTATTGTTGTGGGTATTATAGATGTCTCCCTTTTTTCCCATTGTCACCTTCTACCAGGTTCCCACCCACCCTAGACCTTCACCACGCTATTGTCTGTGTCCATAGGTAATGCATATATGCATGTAAGATCTTTGACTAACCTCCCCCCCTGCTCCCCACAGCTTCCCTCTGAGATTTGTCAGTTTGTACCATGTTTCCATGCCTCTGATTCTATTTTACTCACCAATTTATTTTGCGCATTAGATTTCTTGTTCATTTATTTTGATTTTTAGATTCAATTGTTGATAGATATGTACTTATTACCATTTGATTGTTCATGTTTTTTATCTCTTATTCTTCCTCTTCATAAAGAATACCCTTCAACATTTCATGTAATACTGGTTTGGTGGGTGACGAACTCATTTAGCTTTTTCTTGGATGTGAAGCTCTTTATCTAACGTTCAGTTCTAAATGACTAGAGTCCCAGTGTGTGAATTTGTGCACCAGTATGGTCCCTTGGTCTGGCCTGTGAGATCGGGCCATCCAACATCCCCCGAGGAGTTCCAGATTACTAGAGGGTGCAGGCCAGGCCAAGGGACCCCTCCAATGCATGATCAGGGTTGGGGAGGGACGTGGGAGGTTGGCCAGCTGGGGAGGGACTGCGGGAGGGCTCCAGGGTGTGTCCAGCCTGTCTCGCTCATTCCTGATGGCTGGACCCCAGCAGCCAGCTAACCTACCAGTTGGAGTGTCTGCTCCTGGTGGTCAGGGCATGTCATAGCAAGTGGTTGAGCAGCCTTGGCATATCATTAGCATATTACGCTTTGATTAGTTGAACAGACAACCGGACCACTGGACACTTAGCATATTAGGCTTTTATTATGTAGGCTAGCTCTGCTGTATAGAGTTGTAACTTGCTATTCATCATTTGGCTGTAGGTCCTTGCTATTCATCACTTTGAAAATTTCTTGCCACTTCCTTCTGGCCTGCAAAGTTTCTCTTGAGAAATCAGTTGACATTCATATGGGTGCTCACTTGTAGGTAGGTAACTGCTTTTCTCTTGCTGCTTTTAAAATTCTCTCTTTGTCTTCGGCATTTTAATTATGATTAAAGGACTCTGTGCTTCCTAGACTTGTAAGTCTATTTCTTTCACCAGGTAGGAGAAGTTTCCTGTGATTATTTCTTCAAATAGGTTTTTAGTATCTTCTCTCCCTCTTCTCTTTCTGGCACCCCCATAATGCAAATGTTGGTATGCTTGACATCATCCCAGAGGCTCCTTACACTATCTTCATATTTTTGGATTTTTTTTCTTCTGTTCTTTTGATTGGGTGTTTTTTGCTTCCTCATATTACAAATCATTGATTTGATTCTCAGAATCTTCTATCGTTGAATCCCTGTAATTTATTCTTTATTCTAGTTACTGTAGGCTTAACTTCTGACTGGTCCTTTTTCATGCCTTCGACATTCTCACTAAGATACTTAAAAGTCTCACTATTTCCCTTGAAACACTCTTTGAATCCCTTGAAGCTCTCACTAAGATCCTTGAGTAACCTTAAACCATGGTTTTGAACTCTGTATCCAGTAGTTTGCTTGCTTCCATTTCTTTCATTTGTGATATGTTTATTTGTTTCCACATTTTTGCTGCTTCCCTGTGTTTGTTTCTAAGTATTAGGTAGAGCTGCTGTGTCTCCTGGTAGAGTGGCCTTTTGTGGTAGGTGTCCTGTAGGGCCCAGTGGCTCAGCCTCCCCAGTCGCCTGAACTGGGCACTCTAGATGAGCCCCGATTGCTATTGGTGTCACTGGGAGGACTTGACCTCCAGCCCAGTTGGCCATGAAGACCAGCTACGACTACAGTGGAAGAGCAGCTGAGTAGGAGCTTTCCCTATGAAGCAGGACTTGCTTCAGCGTGGCTTTGGTGTTCACTGAGTCTACCCCTTGAGTGTGTCACTTGTGAATGTGCAGGATTGTAATCTGGTATAGCCTGAAGCTGTTTACCTGGTGCACTGGCTCTGGGGCTTCCCAGGGGTGCAGTCAGCCACTGCCTGGGGCCACCTGGCAGGAGCTACAGAGAGATCTGTAGATGTTGCTACTTGTATTTTGCTTGGGAAGGTCCCAGGCGAGGCCCAGCTGTGAAGCAAGGCAGGCTGTGCTAGTGTCAGGACTTGGGTTTCTTCTCTTTCCTACCGTCCTGCCCATTACAACTTTGCCTGCAGAGGAAAATTATTTCACCCTGCAAGAGGCTATCAAAATTTTCCCTGAGGCACACTGCATGCCAGTTTCATGGAGTGCTCTCAGCTGCGCCACCTCTCTGAAGGAGAAGGCTCTGAGGAGTGACCCACCTGGGCAAAATGACCCACAGCTCTGAACACAGAGCCCCAGAGTGCATGGGGCCCCATGCTGTGTTGAGGCAGGGCTGGTGGACAGAATGGTTATTGTGAGGGGAAAGGATAGGCTCTCAGGAACAGGTGCCTGAAGTTCCTGATGGGCTTTTTTGGGAGGTGGGAAGGGGGAGATGCATGATTTTTGGAGCAGCAAGATGGGGCAGGGTGTGCATAGAGCTGCCTGGGCTGGAGGAGCTCAGCTAGGCCTTGAACCTTCCCAGGTGACAAACAGGTCGTTTTGGAGTGTGGATTTGAGGCTTGAAGGTAAGGGGTACAGTTCTGGCCTGTGGAAACCACATCCTTTGAATGAGAAAAGCAGTTATGGGGAGAGGGTGTAAAGAAAAGAAAAGTTATGAGGCCCTAACCAGTTTGGCTCAGTGGACGGAGCGTCGGCCTGTGGACTTGGGGGTCCCGGGTTCGATTCCGGTAAATGTACCCTTGGTTGTGGACACATCCCCAGTGGTGGGTGTGCAGGAGATGCTGATTGATGTTTCTCTCATCGATGTTTCTAGCTCTCTGTCCCTCTCCCTTCCTCTCTGTAAAAAATCAATAAAATATAATCTAAAAAAAAAAAAAAGAAAAAAAGAAAAGCTGTGAGGAAAGAGTAGAGGAACATGGGCTTAAACAGTGAGTGCAGATGACCTGCCCTGGGAGACCTGACAGGTTCCTCTGTTGGGAAGAATCTCCTTGCCATCCCTCCTCCGTTGATGTGATTCAGCATTAATGCCATTTCTTCAGATAGGCCGACACTGACCCCCACTGTCAATATGTGCCCTGGGATTGTCAACTAGCCCTCTTTCCTGCTACTGCTCATAGTTGCAACTTCTCACACATGCAAGTGCCCCTCTCCCACTGTTCCACAAAGCGATGGCACAGCTGTGAGGTCTCAGTGAGTGCCCAGCACACAGCACACACCCTGCGTCCTAGCATCACTCCCTAATTATTTGTTAAAGTAACAGCCATTCTAATCAACACCCATCCAGTCTTGTTGTTAAGAGCTTTTTCAGAGATTCTGAACCCAGTTTTCGGCAGTGCCCAGCCCAAGGACTCAGCTCTCCCTGTGAGGTGGCCTCTTCGGAGGAGGAGAAGCTCGGATTTGGGCAGGGAGAAGGAATGATGTCAGGGAACATGATCTCAGACTAGAGGAACATGTTTGCACACCTAAAATACACTTAGAGGAAGGAGGGGAGTGGTGGGTTTGGGGGGGCAGGGGATGGGAGGGAGGGGTTGAGAGGTGGCTGATAGCCCTTCCCAGTTGACAGCAGCCCTGTCTTTTGCCCTCCACGACAGGACGGTGATTGCTCACACCAAAGCCCTGGACCCCTCCCGGCCTGTGACCTTTGTGACCAACACCAAGTATGATGCAGACCTCGGGGTGAGCCTGGGGGTTCCCCACACCTCTCATTTCCTCTGTCCTGTCCTCTAGTCCTTCCTCCTGATGTGGGCCCAGGTCATTGGGAGACACCTTGTACAGCAGAATCCTCGAGGTTGGAAGGGGGCTTCTGGGCCACATGAGAGGAAGAAGCATGAACCTCCAGTCCAGCATTTTCATAGATGGGCTGTAGGTCAAACGTAACGACCTGCTATTCACCGGGCAGTGTGGCTTCCTAAGTCCAAGGAGGCTGGGCACAGGGAGATTTAATTTGTTCCCAGTCCAGATTCTAGGTGCCTCAGTTTAATTGTATGCACCTCAGTTTACTGTGCTCATAAATAGCAAAGGTTTCTCAAAGCTGGCTCATCATCAGAACCACTAAGGCATCTGGATGTTGAGATTCTGATTGAGTCAGTTCAGGGTGTAAAAAGCTCTGCGGTAACTCCTGTCAGCAGCCATCTTTGGGAACAATTGGCTAGATCTAGACTGAGGAGTGAAGGGCAGGCTCCCACAGCTGGCTGGCCCAGTGGCCTCGCTCACGGTGCCCGGGCACAAAGAAAATGCTCCCCTGGAGAGCTGAAGGCCAGTACTTAGGAAGGAAGTGCTATAGAAAGATAAACCATCTAAAGAAAGAATGGATGAGAAAACACTCTATGGAATACAGAATATGATCACCGGATGGAAAGAAGCTGGTAGCCCTGGTGCTCCGCTACCATCTGTCGAGACAACCTCCTTCAGAGACGCATAAAGATGGGAAGCCCCCACAGGGCCTCCTCAGGCTGCCAGGCTCATCTGGCGGGATGTGTAATCCATCCAGTCCATGTGTCCACCCAGCAAGTCTACCCTCCCCGCCGCCCCCCTTCCCCCCCCCAGCTTCCTCTTCCTCGGCATTTCCCACAACAGTTTGGAAGGAGGCTATGGTCACTAGGGAGAAACAGGCATACCAGTCCCGGTGCTGGGTCCGGAGGTGAGCCTGGCGTTAGAGACTCGATGTTGGGCTGTCTAGTCTTTGCTGCTGACTCCTGAGCTCTGTATGGGTTAGACTCCAGGCTGTTTTGCTCCATGATCTTGGCTACCCTGCTAGGAAGGAATCTTCCAACCACGTAGGGCCCACAGTACAAGCTCAGAAACAGTATGGGGAAAACGGCATCTCAGTTGGGAACATTTCTCTAGGGCCAGATGGGGGCGGACTCGTGACAGGAGCACCAGCTAGAGAGGAACAGAATCCAGGTGGATGGGCCCTGGGCTTCCACTGAGGGCAGCTCCCTGGGTGCCTGCTCAGCCTCAGCCCTCGCCAGAACCTTAGCCAGGTCAGCAGTGTCCGTCCAGGAGTGTAGACTTGTCCATTCCGGTCACTCCTTGACTACACATGTAAGCATCTAGATCATTTTCCGTGTCCCCTTTTTACCTGCTCTGTGAGAATGGCCCCCGAGTAGGAGAATCCTGACTCTTCCACCTCTTCTGGTGCAAGGTCAAGCTTTCATGCTCTCGTCCTAGGCACCGTACGTGGATGTCATCTGTGTGAACAGCTACTTGTCCTGGTATAATGACTTTGGGCACCTGGAGGTGATTCAGCTGCAGCTGGCCACCCAGTTTGAGAACTGGTACAGGACCTACCAGAAGCCGATTATTCAGAGCGAGTATGGAGCGGAAGCCATCCCAGGGCTTCACTCCGTAAGTAGCGCAGATCATTCTGTTCCTTCCTCTCGGTCTTGGGTGGTGATGCCATTCATTGCCCCAGGTTAGAAACGCACCTCCTTCCCCGCCCTCACCTGCCCTGACAACCCCCGCCTGCAGTTCCTCAGCCTCACCCAGCCTGCCCTCCCCACCACACAGGCTTCCCCTCACTTGGTCCTCAGAGGCAACCTCTTTAAAGCTATTGGCCTCCTTCTGCCTGGAATGCCCTTGTTAGCATCACAGTCGCCAACCAGTGCATTTTTATCCTGTGTTCAAGTCTCAGCTGAGATGTTGCCTCTTCCGTGGACTTTACCCCATATGCCATGCTGGTTTCCGCCTTGCAGTCTCTCACTGTGCACTGTCATTATTTCTTTGGCTCTGCCTTGACCAGACTGTGAGCTCTAGGAGGGAGACTGAACCATGTTCATTGCTGCTTTGCCAGCACTAAGCAGTGGTCAGCACACCATGGGTGCTAACCAATGTTTGCTAAGGGAATGCATGAAATCTTGGAGCAAGTTTTAATCAGTAGCTCTTTTCTCATTGTTTTGTCCATTTCCTCACCAGATATGCTGCTTTGTCTTGTGGGGATTTTTTTCATGGGGATTCTTTTTTTTTTTTTTTTTTAATTTATCTTTATTGTTCAGATTATTACAGTTGTTCCTCTTTTTTCCCCCATAGCTCCCCTCCTCCCAATTCCCACCCCAATCTCTGACCTTGCCCCCCCCATTGTCCTCATCCATAGGTGTACAATTATTGTCCAGTCTCTTCACGCATCCCCAACACCCTTAACCCCCGAAAATTGTCAGTC